>JACEVL010000905.1:265641-345641 GCA_020284085.1 Aporrectodea caliginosa | reverse complement strand
AGATTATTATTATTATTATATACAAGGTCTTATGGACAATCATAATTTTGCCTTGTCATTAGAAAACGACGTCACACGAATCCTCATGATTCGCCTGGACTGCAATCATTTGCACCAGACTGTACGTACAGTGCATAAGATGACGTCAACGATATTCAGACCAATAAAGACTTAGTGCTCGGTTCCTGAGTTGCATTGTGTTCAGGTCCTTAAAGACTTTATCTTTGAACGAGTCTGTCTCTTACGGTCAGCTTCTAATCTGATAGCCTGTCATCTCAACCACGCTGATACGGGCGTTCTGATTCTCTTATCAATAGGAGTAGGCCTATGCGCTGTCGAGTGTATCAAGGCTTGCCCACGTACACATGTAGCCTATACATGGACGTCTACACTGCGTCAGATTTGCGACCTTCGGCTTAATGACGATAAGCCGTTGATTAGAGAGCATAATATAAGACCAGCGCGATTATAATAATATCGGGAAACATCTGACAGGTATACTGTTGATTACGGATTTACGGTGATTGATCAAAGATTGACCATTTCAGTCTCAAGTTCTTTCTACCTTTTACTGCACTTTCTGTTCAGCATTTCTTTCTTCCTTTTTTTCTTTCCTTCTTTCCTTCCCACGCTTTCCTTCCTTCTTTCTTTCCTTCCTTCTTCCTTCTTTCCGTCCTTCTTTGCTTCCTTTTTCTTTCCTTCCTTCTTCCTTCTTTCCGTCCTCCTTTCCTTCCTTTTTTAGAGACTTTCCTTCCTTCTTCCTTCTTTCCGTCCTTCTTTGCTTCCTTTTTCTTTCCTTCCTTCTTCCTTCTTTCTACCTCCTCCTTTCCTTCCTTTTTCTTTCCTTCCTTCTTCCTTCTTTCCTTCCTTCTTTCCTTCCTTTTTCTTTCCTTCCTTCTTCCTTCTTTCCGTCCTTCTTTGCTTCCTTTTCTTTCCTTCCTTCTTCCTTCTTTCCGTCCTTCTTTCCTTCCTTTTTTCTTTCCTTCCTTCTTCCTTCTTTCCGTCCTTCTTTCCTTCCTTTCTTTTCTTCTTCCTTCCTTTCTTCCTTCCTTCCTTCCTTCCTTCCTTCTTTCCTTCTGTCCTTCTTCTTTCCTTCCTTCCTTCCGTCCTTCCATCCGTTCTTCCTTCCTCCCTTATTTACATCCTTCCTTCCATCTTTCTCCCTTTCTATTTCCTTCTTATTTCATTTATTTACTGCGCTTATTTCAGTCTATCTGAATCTGAATTACGAGGCAGTAGTGCGCGAAAAAGTTGTTGAGGTTCAGTGCGCGGAGCGCGTTCAGCAGATGCGAAGCCACAATCGTCAGATTAAGCCGTTAATCGGCGGATCCAATGCACAACCGAAGATACAGACAGACAGAGACAGAGATAGGGAGAGACACAAAGACATAGATACAAAGAGAGATGCAGGAGAGAGAGAGAGAGAGAGAGAGAGAGAGAGAGAGAGAGAGAGAGAGAGAGAGAGAGAGAGAGAGAGAGAGAGAGAGAGAGAGAGAGAGAGAGAGACAGAGAGAGAGCACACACAAACACAAAGAGAAAGACACAGAGATATAAAGAGAGACAGAGGAGAGACAGATAGAGATAGATAGACAGAGATAGAGACACGGAGAGTGACATAGAGAAAGAGGCATACAGAGAAAGACAAATAGAGAGAAACAAAAAGTGAGAACTGATTGATTTCTATAGCGCAGTTTCTCAATGCATAAAACATCATTCGAAGATCATATGCTGAGGTTATCGGCGAACAGTTGTTACCACGTCTGCCCGGGTTTAGCACAGACACCTGATCCCTTCTCTTTGTTGAATAGGTCATCTTTTTCTCTCCATATCTCCATTGAATGGGTCATATTTTTGTTTCTATACCCTTGTTGAATAGTTCATTGATCTTATTGTTCCCCGATCTTCGTTTACTAGGTCATCTTTTTTTTAAATCTTCGTTGAATCTTTTTGTCCCCACTGCTTAGTCGAATATGTCATCTTTTCGTCCCCCATATCTGTGCCGAATCAGTCATCTATTTCAAATCTTTATTCATCCGTGAGTGCTTTGTCCTCGTTCCTCTTTTACCCTTCTTCAATTATTCCGAACCCTTATGATCAATCGGTCGATATGGACTTATAGCCTATTATTCGATTTCAATCAACCTCAAACACCGGCACTGCTCGTCTATATATGTCTATATATCTACATAGACATTCTGGCAGTGCCAGTTCTAAGCCTGGAGAAAGGAGGAGGGCGCCGCTAATCATTTGTGTTATGCACAGTGTCGCTAAACAGCAACTGACTAACTAAATAAATCTGATTCAATGCATAAGTGAACGAAACTGTAAGCACATAACCTGTGTGTGAAACTCCGCCACTGTTCGGACTCTGACAGTGCCAGTCCCAAGCCTGGATAAAGGAGGAGGGCGACGCTAATGATCCCTATTATCACCCAGTGTCGTTAAACTGAAACTACACATAACCTGTTGCGTGTATTATGTACTTACAAGGATGAGTACCCATCCGCGACCTCGTAGTGCTCCGCAGCTACCAACGAAAGCCAGAATCACGGCCACGCTACCAAGGCAGACGAGGTAGATAGAGGCGGCCATGGTCAGGACCTGGATATCCAGGATGTGCTGGATGATCGTCGTACTCTCAATGAGGTCCAGGAGTTCGATGAAAACAGTCGACCCAGAAAGACTCAGACTTCCTATCGTCAGGATGGCCACCGCCGCCAACTGAACAAAAGGAGCAACATCATCTATGTAATTGTAATTAGACATTTATATAGCCCCACTCGAAGAGCCAGATGCGTTCTCTGCGTTATGAAGTTCAAAGTTCAATGTAATCAGGAACCAGGTTACATTAACGTAGATCTACTTTTAGAGACGCTCTAAGAATGTTCAGTTGTCAGTGTAAGCGATCAGTTATATAGCGCTAAATGTAGAGGCACTCCCTACTTGACAACACGTCAACGAGCAACCGTTCCATAGGCCTATGACGTGCTTGCATATACATGTATAGGCCTGGATACACGTATACGTACATAGATACATACAAATATGCATATGCATACGTATAGCAAATAGTAAATTAGTCATCTAATCTTTTATTATTCTCATATGACTCACTCTTACTGTTAGCTAACTATAATATATAATATATAGACATTATATATAATACATATATATATATATGTCTGTATAGGTATGCAAGGTGGACTATCGGTAAAGCAAGTAGTAATATTAGTAGTAGTATTACTACTAAAACTATTACTATTATTACTACAGCAACACTAGTTGCCAACTAGTAGTAGCAGCAGTAGCAGTAGTAAGTAGTAGTAGTAGTAATAATAGCAATAATAATAGTAGTAGTACTACTAACAACAACAACAACACTACTACTGCTACTACAACAACAACAACAACAACAACAACAACAACAACAACAACAACAACAACAACAACAACAACAACAACAACAACAACAACAACAACTACTACTACTACTACTACTACTACTACTACTACTACTACTACTACTACTACTACTACTACTACTACTACAATAACAACTACCACTAGCTACTATTACTACATACTACTACTACTACTACTATTAGTTGCAGTAGCAGTAGTAGTAGTAGTAATTAGTAAATTCCAGCGCCCTAGTCTAATGCAAAAGGGAACAGTAGTGCTACCCTGCGGGACACCGTGTTCCGTCTTAGGGCAGCATAAAAGCCAACGTGGTGAAGCCACAAACTATATTTGACGAACGATATACTCACGAAATAGACGATATTCAGAATGAGAAGGAGTAACTTCGACACCAGCTTCCCACCCATTTTGTCTTCGTCTTCGTGGTCTCTGCAATAAAAGAAACATCGCAAATTGAATGGCACAACAGCCGCAGATTAAGACCTGGCTATTAGACTACAATAAATATCACAGTAGGGTTTAACATTCACATTTTGTTATGAGGATGCTTTCAAGATGGACTACTGTCATGGTTGTGACATGAACCGCATACGCCATTATAAACGTATATTCACTTAAATTTTCCCTACGAATCACAGTAAAGGACGGTTCACTCTGTTTCACCCCTTTCACAGTAAGCCGCTGTAAAATGAGTTCGCAATAAACCACCGCGATTTTCACATGCAGCGACGAGGTGATACTTTCTGTGATGCTGTTATCCAATAAAAAATGACAACACATTCAGGATCGATTCTACAGGTTGCCACAAAACGATTTCGCGCAATATTATGTATAATATCTATTCAAAATTACAAGTAGGTTAAAATGTTTCTAAATACCAATAACGACCTTAAACTGTAGGTTACTTTCATTTTTCAAAAAGCTGTTGATCATATCCTTAATGAAAGAAACGCAAGATGGATGTGCGAAAGATTCTACTCTCATGACTTCAGAAGAGACCTGAAACGCCTACTTTGTTTACGGTGTGAGTCTGGGATGAAAATCAATTCTTCGATTGTTCGTACAGCTTGTACAACTGTTCAGCCCTTAAATGCAGAACAGCTTACGCTCAGACGAACAAAAATAGAGGCAGATATTCAGTTGAATCACGGTTCGATGTCTATGGGTCGAAGGTAAGCGTGAAGATTACTATCAACTACTAGTAGTCTACAGAGGCGAATCCAGAGAGGAGACAGCAACCAGGGGGGGTTAAGAGTAATGGTGACACAGTATAGGCTAACTCGTCTCCACATTCACAACTCCTGGATGCGCCATTGTCGGCCTATCGTTATCAGACGCCTTAGGCTGAAAAGCTGAGATCAGTGACTGGCTCTGATAAGAGTTAAGGACGTCTCGTACACACAACATTCGTTACACTCGTCATCTCATGACAGAATGTATCGCAACAGGTAGGCCTACTAATAGGCCCCTATGTTGGGCCAACGCAGAGTTTACAATCGCAAACAAATCGTTATCGTTGCGTTGCTGGGCAATTTGTATTTCGTCTGATAACCTTCATTAGCGAATTCAACAACAAGCTAAGAGTACTTGGAACAACAAGTCACTGGAACTGCACGTTAATTAATCACCGTTTCAAGATTTTATGACTGAACATAAATCTTAATCTAATCGTCGTTTCTCACACCCGAGTCGCATCAACAATTAAAAACAAACTGTATCTATCAGAGGACAATGTTACAGGTGCGTCATCACCAGTTCTAATCATAGGCGTATAATCTAACAGAGACCACTACATATTTCAGCATAAATATTACGCCCATATTGCATACCATTGCATACATTGCACCGGCTGACTAATAAGCAAAGGATCCATTTCAAAATCAGCCTGCAGTTGACAGGTACTTAGCTTGACCAACCAACCTATCTCTATTCAAGAGATCCTGAGTGGCCGAGTGGGTTGGTAGCCCGCTCTCCACGCCGGCGGCACGGGTTCGATTCCCGGTCGGTCGGTTTATCAGAGATTAATTTCTCGGATCTTTACTGCGGGTGGCTCGGTCGCAATATAGACGTGGAGTACGAGGTTGCTTTCTGCCTCCGACACTAATCATCTTCGATATGAAAAAGTGTCGTTAAGCCGAAATACTACTACTATCTCTATTCCATGGTCACCCCTCACATAGATAGATATTCGATCAAAGCATAGTGTGACTCTTGTTGTGCCCTGCACACGAATAGTGTTGGGATTTCTCCGAAGCTTTGGAATTCGCTGTCCAATTCCGTTTGTCTTGATGCCACTCAAGTATAAACTTAGAAGTAGTCTCTTTCGACTTCCTTATCCACCGTAGCCTGGCTTCTCGTCTCTCCAATCCATCGGATTTTGACAGGGATTATTCCATGGTTTAGGCCTATAAGGTTTCATTGCGATTTCACTCTAAGCGGTCATCGACTGATATCTTGGGCATTGTTCATTCCGGAGATTTATATAGCGCCTCTTCAAGAATCTACTCAGAGGCTTATTCATCAATTATAGGCACTATATAAATTATGAAAACGGCGCTATAGAAGTCAGCAGTCATTATTAGATATCTTTTGCCTCATCACTTTTGACCACTGAGTAGGTTATTCATCAATTGGCGCTACATAAATTGACGGTAGTTGCGTCCCAGTGGCTGAACCCGAAGTTCACAATGCTGTACTTATTAATTTTGCAATGTGACGTTGCTGGTGGTTTATTATTAAAGTAGAACTACTGCTTTTCGGACGAACGTTTTGAGCCTTCACAAATCCTTTAATTAACTTTTCTAAATCTCACAGATTGTGAAGACTCTTTAGTTCCTTTAATACGAATAAAATGATGCTTGAAAACTGATTCTGTGTCGTTTTTTCTGTACAATTTCGGCGGAAGCCTACACAGCCTTAGATAGGCCTATCCTTTGAAAAACCGAAACACTCGATCAACGTCAAGCGCTTTGTACTCAGAACAGCTCACTAGTGTTTCGTAGCACGATGATGACTTCGTGAACTTCCTTCTTCGAAAGAAGAATTTGTTTGTTCTCCGGTAACAGAGACCCTTCGATCGTCTGATCCCGGATTCTCATCGATCAGCTGATCAATAACTGATTAGCCGATCAGATAATGATCGAACTCGGAGAAGTCGAGAACACTCGATCGCGGTGACGATTGTTAATGAGTCTTCTTCATTGGACATTGACCAGTGACTCATTGGCGTTTGATCTGCTATGATGGGTGACTTGTCTCTTAAGTAGTCTGCAGAGCCACTGTAAACTGCGCTGGAAAGTTTCAATTGTACCTGCACTGCGTAGTATTGATAATAATTGTACTGACATACATTGTATTTCAATATATTGTATTTTAAAACATTATTCTTTTAATATAGTCTATTGTATTTTAAGACATTATTCTTTTAATATAGTCTATTGTATTTTAAAACATTATATTTTAATATATTGTATTTTAAAACATTATATTTTAATATATTGTGTTTTAATCCATGATATTTTAATATATTGTATTTTAATACATTGTATTATACTATTGTTGTTTTTTAATTCATTACACTGGCCAAAAAGCATTTTGCTGGGATTCTTTCACCTGTATGCAGACCTTACTAAATTTGGCATGCTGATTCCAAATACGAAAACCGTTTTTGTCCATCACGTCCTGTTTTAAAGTTATAATTAGGTTCCACAGCTGATCTGGATGAGTCGTATCAGCCTCAAATTGTTTAGGAAGAACCACACCAGTCCTAGTTGTTGACTCAGGAAGCTATGAATAATCTCGTGTCAGGAGATAGGAGAGGTCAGAAGTGTTCGTTTCAAGACTGAAGCATTGGAATCTGATACAGAAAGACACTAAAATTTGTGTTTTAGTAATCGTCATTCCAATCTGGCTTTCTTTTACCAAATGGAAGGTGGTGTTTGTTTATGTGCTGATGTTGATGGTCTCATGCATGAGATTGTATTATTGTATTGTATTGTATTTGGACATTTATAAAGCGAGAGGAGATATTATGAACATGTCTCTGATGAGTGGAGACTGTATATAGCACCACATTTTACCAAGGCGTTCGATGCTCCTTTCCCTTTCTCTGCATATAATAGCTGCTACTTGGATCGTATCTTTTAAGAAGAGTAATTGAAATGCGTTACATAATACCATAATTATAGTGGGATTGCTATTAACGGTGGTTTCTTCCAGATTGATGGATTCATTTGACACAATGAAAATCGTCAATGCACAATTTGCACATGTGTGTGTTTGTAGCTGAACATTTCTTATAGGGCCTAGTAAACACGACATTAACTAAAGCTACATAAAAGTAAGCATTTCAATACTTCCGATAACTGAGATGATTTCAGATGAGCCTGGATGACTGAGATGATTTCAGATGAGCATGGATGACTGAGATGATTTCATATGAGCCTGGATGACTAAGATAATTTCAGATGAGCCTGGATGATTGAGATGATTTCAAATGAGCCTGGATGATTGAGATGATTTCAGATGAGCCTGGATGACAGATGATTTCAAATGAGCATGGATGACTGAGATCATTTCAGATGAACATGGATGACTGAGATCATTTCAGATGAGCCTGGATGAATAAGATGACTTCAGATGAGCCTATATGACGGAGATAATTTCAGATGAGTCTGGATGACTTAGATGATTTCAGATGAGCCTGGATGACTGTTGGTAAAAGGCTGCCATCTGATAGACGAAGCTGTACTGGCCAATTGTCTGCACCATCTGCATCCGTTGTTCTCGAAGCTTCCGGAGCAGCGTCGGAATTGGAACCGTCTGGTTCCGCTGGATGAGGGTCCTGACGACGTCCGTCAGTATGAACAGTCCAGTCCGTCCCACTCCGTTGCTGCAGTGCACAAGGACGGGGGACCGAGTTCCGCCACTCTTGGATCCGCCTTCAGACTGTCTTCGAAGAGCGTCGATTTCATCGAGGTACTCGTGGAAACTGCGTTGGTCCTGTGGACACCCGCGCTCCACCCAACCGAGGTACTGCAGCTGCCAGACGAGACGTTCTGCCTTCGATGGTAGATGGTGCACGATCAGTCCTCGAGTGATGTGAGAAGGGGATGCTGAGAGGTGCGTCGTCGTAATCTCGTATTCTCCGATACAGACCGAGTTGGAAGGTCCGAGCTTAGCCGACCAGTAGATGGCGCAGCTTCGCTCTTGGTGATGGTCCTTGGTCCCGGTGAGCATGGCGATGACGGAGACCCCGTTCTCCCAGACCATGGTCCAGAACTCGTCAACTGTGGAGACCAGAGGACCCTGCGCGGCTATGTAGTGGATCTGGTCCTTGACTGCAGTCGTCAGAGTGATGTGTGATGCGTTGATGTATCCGTCTGGGTTGTTTTCGGATGGAGTCAGGCGCACTCGGTTGTCTTCGTAGGGTAGGATGGTCTTGAAGCGGTTCCGATCCAAGTTCCGTTTCCGGTTGGCCGTTGAGAAGTCGGACCAACTTCTCTGCCGCGGCATTCGATCGAATTCCAGGAAGAACGGTTCCATTCCTTCGATCTCTGCATCTCCGTGATCCGCTCCTGCGGTTCCGAGGTTCGTGGAACACAGTCTTCTCAGCTGGGTTCGTGAGCGGGGAGAGAAATCGGGATTTGGAACAGATTGGTTGCGCAGGTGTGTTTCCCAGATGCGTCTGTTGTATGGTGGTGATGGTGGTAGTGGTAGAGGGTTTCTGTCGTCTGAGCCACTTGTCCCGATGGTTTCAAGTAGGTCGATCGATGCTGGTTCAGTTGTGAGGGAATCTGTTTCATGGATGGGACAGAAATGTTCCCTGTGGGATATTCGACGCACTCCACTGTTAGCAGAGAACATTGTAACGTTTGGAGCAGACTGTTCCCGCCTGTGTGTCCTGTTCATCCTAGATGATGAAGATGAAGGACAGACTCTGTGACCAAGGCTGAGAGGAAGCCAAGAGTCTGAATTGTTGGCGTCTTCAGGTAGTCGGTTGCTGGCAGGATTCGCTGCGTCTGCTTCGTTTAGTTTCATTGACGGTTTTAACCCGAACGTAGACAAAGAAGAACCACAAGCAACAGTTTCATAACTGTTTTCACGATCAATTTCACTTCTAGTTGAAGAAAGAAGACGACCTTCCACATTATCCAGTCTCCAATTCAAATTCACCGAGTCACGGTTGCTATCTGAAGACACTTGAACATCCGAGGAGAAGTTGCTACAGTTGTGAACCTGATTCAGTCTGCTTTTGCCTGAGGAGGATAAATCCGATAAGTGCTTCTCTGACTGTTGATACGACTCAGAGAGGGATAGTGTGTCGTTGGAAAGCGTTTTCAGGACAGGAGGAGAGAACTTCCTGCTGTGACTCAGTTCGGAAGTGGTGGACGACAGTGTCAGACTCGACTGGCATTTGTGAAGCATCTCTGGTCGCTCGCATACAAGGACCGTCTGACCAGAAGACTTTTGCTGAAGTCCAGCTGAACATTTCGTTCGATGTATTATATCCCCAGGTGAGGAGATAGAGCATCCATGGTAGGTATCTGTCGAAACGCCTTGTTTTGGCTCCTCAACTGAAATGGTTTCGAAGCTCAGTTGACGCTGTAGAGCCAAGTGATACTGCGACAGCTGCAATCGTTCCATATCAGTCGCCAGGTCGTCTACGCTCTGCTGAAAGCGAAACTGCGTCAAGAGACCCGCGAATGAGCCAGGACCGTTCGTCCATTGGTGCGTCCATTCTTGGGGCTTGGCGTCTCGTGACACATTGTTGCGGGTTTTTGGCGCATAGCCATTAGTAGAAAGACTTCCACCATATTCGCAATGAGGAGTAAAATCTCCATTGCACTTGACTGGAAATTTCGCATCGGCTTGGTTCTTCTTTGACAGCTGACAACTCGGAAATTGTTTCTGAGCTTCCAACTGACCAACAGGTTGTTCCTTGTTTGGATAGGCATCGCGAGCTTTAAAGGACTGGTCCAGAGGAGCCTTCTGGAAGCATTTCAAACCTGCGTGGTTGGTTAAGTCGACGACTGAAAAACTCTTGTGCGACTCAGTTTCGACTGAGTCGGAGATCGTCAGGTCATCCGTTCGGACATTAGTGAAGTTGGCACAAGAGAAGTTTCGCTGATGCAATCCTCTCTTCCATCTGGGATTCTGCGTTCGTGGAACCAGAACTTCTTCACCTGCAGACATACATGCATACATACATACATGCATACATACATACATACATACATACATACATACATACCATACATACATACATACATACATGCATACATAGTACATACATACATGCATACATATATACATACATACATACATACATAGGTCTACATACATACATTCATGCACACAAACACATAGGCCTACACACAAATATACGCAACTTATACAGGATCATACATCCGATACAGATTTAGTGAAATTAGGATTGTAGCTACTTGTGGTGGAAGAGCATCTGCGCGTTAGTTCTGAAAATATCCCTACCACAAAAAATCCTCTGTTCCTGCCAGCACCACGGCGCTTTAGGAATCACATATTAGAGATATGTAACAGAGAGCCTGCCTATTAAAATGGAGCCTTGTAAGCAGGCATCTTATTACACATATCTACTCTATGAAATGATTTCCACGACGTCGTCATCATAGTCGGTTGACGCTTCAACTGAAATCGTTGTCAAAGTCATAATATAATTATTAGACAATCGATCTATAGAAAACTTCACTGATTCTTCTCCGTTAATCTGTTATGATTATAGTCTCAGCGATGAATATTTAGGTCGACACATAGGCCTACCGTGGATATTAAAAATAATTTTGGATATTACAACACCATTGGTATTAGACACGCGTGCATATTAAAATACTATGGATATTAGAAATAATATGAATATTAGGAAACTTATAGATATTACAAAATACTATGGATATTTGATAACTGGGCTATTTATTGATATTAAAATATTGTTATGCGTGGATGAATTCTGTAAGTGGAGCTATGTTGCAATTGAATCCTGTATGAAATCTAGTGGTAACTGATACGCGGTGCCTACCAGCATCCGATCCGTTATCGTTATTACGACTGTATTCATTGCTTGATTTCAGAGTGACCTGCAATTTAAAAGAAAACAAACCCTTATAAGAAGAACGATTAGAACGTTCTCGTCTCTACAATTTCAGTCAGGATACAGAAGAATTAAACGTCCACTTAGTTCCCGGGCAATGGTAGTCCAACAACCTCTCACGGCGACCTACCCGAATGGTGTATCCTAAGTGGGATTTCATCTTAGCTCCTCAAACCAACGCCAAGAGTTACTCTCTAACCGTCGTATTGCTATGTAGGCCCTAATCGACGAAAACTTCTGCTGTTAGGACATGATTTGTGATTAAGCTGGTCTCTTTCATGCGGCGTCTGTGTGTCACTGTGTATATTGCCGAACGTTAACATTGCATTACAGTGTCGAGGTGAAGGCTTACACTCTGCACTTGACATGATACAAACGTACTGACAACTCTGATGGGTCGTTAAAAGGAGCTATATAACCATACATATTACAATAGCAAAACTTACGAGTAAATCGACATCCAACAGCGAAACGTCTGATTTCCAACTTCTTTCCAGGCCACTAAACACAAAAGAAGCAAAGACTCACATTTCCTGTAGCAGACATGACAACTACTCTAGCGATTGGTTTCTAAAATCACTTTACCAATCAATCAATTCTTTATTGATCACCATAATACGATCACATACAAATACAATCAAGACATTCAAGTGCAGTGGCGTCAATAGGTAGACCCAAAGGAACATAAGGTTCCGCTAGCAGGGTCACCCTAGTTTCAACAATCATTAATCTAACAGTATTTTGTTTATTCATCATTTACAACAGTACGTCTTCAAACAATCCTTGTTATGGTGTCCACAGTTTATCTTACAGGAAGTAAAACAATCTTCAAACAACAAATGCAAAGTTAACTCGTAACATAAAAACAGAGTAATGCATGCACATCAGTGTAGTAAATCTTAAACAGTTGCAGTCAAAAGGTGAATTTTTAATTTATTTTTGAACTGATAGACAGTAGGTAGACAAGTAAGTTCTTTGGGCAGGGAGTTCCAAATCAGCGGTCCGTATGTGCCGATACTATGCTGCCTAATATTGGTGTTCACACTTCTTTGGTGGTAATTGCTTGATGAACGTGTATAGTGGTCGTGTACCTCAGAATTTTTACAGAACCAGTGATCAAAGTTTGATAGTATTTGGCGCGAATGAATTTTGTACATAAATAGCGCCACTTGCAGCTTGTTAATACATTCGAAAGGCAGTATTTTCATGTTCAGGAATAAAAATTTGGTGTTAGCTCTGTAGGGTACATTACATATGATTCGAATAACTCGCTTCTGTAAGGTTGTCAGCATGGTCAAGCGGGTACGGTAGGTAGAGGCCCATGTGAGGTTGCAATAGGACATATACGGATATATTAAGGAATAATATAAATTTACAAGAATATATCGTGGCAGGAGATGTCGAACACGAGAAATTATGCCTATATTTTTAGATATCTTTTTAGAAATATCGCTTATATGTTCTGTCCATGTTAACTGTTCGTCTATGTGAACACCCAGAAATTTAGATGATGACACTCTGGTTATGCTTTGATTATCTATATTAATAGTCATATTACAATCTAAATTCAGTTCAATTTCCTTTTAGAGCAAAACAATATAAAATTCGTCTTTGCAAGATTGAGTGATAATTTGTTGGCTTTAAACCATTCCCCGACGAGTTTTAATTCAGCATTCATCATGTTAACTAATATTTCAATAGATTTGTTTGACATGAAAACATTGGTGTCGTCAGCGAACATGATAAAATGAAGCAATGACGAGGTGTTCGAGACATCATTCACATATAGTAAGAACAGCAAAGGGCCTAGTACAGAACCTTGCGGCACACCACATATGACTTCAGATATATGCGAGATATGCCCGTTATATGAGACACATTGTCTTCTATCTTTCAGGTAAACACAACATTTTAAAAAGACTTCGAAATAGTTATATGAATATTTATACAACACCACCTAGGAATCTGTTTAAAGGCGCTACATAAGGCATGGTAACTGACCTGTTGAAAGTCGTCTTCCCATTGATGATGGTGGAACTGTAGAAGAGGAGGCGAAGATGGAACATCTTGTAGACGTACCTTGCACTGTTGACATCACTCTGCAGAATATACGACGAAAGCATTCATTGGCACAGAACGATAACAGTACTGTAATTAGTATCACTTACGCTACATGCTGGGTAGTAGCCTAATAATGCAGTAATAGTCCAGGAAGTTCTATAGCAATAATGATCCTCCACATTCTCCTCACCCTCTTCATATTTTCCCTCCTACACTTGCTCTGCCTTCAATTTCTCCGTATACTACTCCTCCTCTTACTGCCACTATTCCTACTGTTCTTACTCTCGTACAGCTCGTCGTCCTCAATCTCGTCATCCTCTGTCGTCCTCATACCCATCCTGTCCTCCTGATCTGCCTTCAATTCCTCTCTGCCTCCTTTCTCTGGTCTCTCTGACAACCGGACTTCAGATCTCCACCGGATATCGATCTCTAGATCCTTATTACGACGAAGCGCTCTTGAATAAGCAGGTGCCCCGCGCCCAGCTTTAGAGTAACTCTTTAGAAACCTGGAGTTTACGATTACGGTTGCCATTGATTCATTCTTGAAAACGTCGTCTGTTTCAATCGATGAGGCTGTGGAGCGTTTCTGGGTAGACAAGGATTTGGGGACAGGACCCGTGAGAATGTTGTCAATGAATTGCCATTCTATACTAGAACTGTATCTGCGTGGTATTTTGTGTTGAGGTGCTATATAAATCTGCTACTGGAATGCAAAACAATACACTAATAGGGCCTACAGTGAAGCATTATAATACCATACTGTAATTACTCTCGTACAGCTCGTAATGCAGTAAAGTAATATAACACAACAAAGTGCAATCAAAATACAATACAGTGGTAGACTAGCAGGCCTACACTAACACAGTACAATGCAATATAATAAAATACATCACGATAGACTACAATACGAAATACAATGCAATTCTGTTCAGCACAATACGAAATCCAACACAATTCAGTGCAGTGCCATTCGGAACAATGCAACAATCTGGAATCAACAAAGCGATGTTCCCACAGACTTAAGCCTACCAGATGAAAGGTCAGCGGTTCTTTGGAAGATCGAAGATCGATGCGAATCTGACGCTTGTTATGGGCCAGTCCTCCAATATCCAACCACCTGCGATAAATAATCATTGGCATCTACAATAACCTCAGTTGCATCAGAAGGAGCAGAAGAGCAGCCCAAAGATACCCTAAGAGCATGGGCGTATTTAGGGGTTTACGGGTTCAAACCCCCATATAAGTTGCCGAAAAAATTTATATGCAATTATAGACTATGCGAAATAAAAAAATGAACTTTTCGACCATTTCTAATGGAAACCCCCAAAACTGAAAACCCCCTCCGAAATATTTTTCTGGCTCCGCCCATGCCTAAGAGGCTGCCGCGGGTATGAAGTGTCGGCATACTAGGGCGGGTACTCCCCTTCACCGAGGGCGGGTGGCTAGTCCTCCCCTTCGCCGATTGACCTTTCCACCGACAGCGTAGGCTATAGTTGATTTTGCAATGGGGCGCAGGTGGAAACCAAAATCTTGGAACAATTTCTGCCCTGGTGGTGATTTCAACTGAGACCTCTCGGTTTGCAGTCCAACACGCTAACCACGAGATTAGCACACACTCCTGTGGCATTAGCCGTGCACAAATCAAATCTGCAGAGATTTGCCAAGTGTAGGCCTAAATGTGTTTTTGACAATGACTCATCGTACCCTAATGCTGGCATATAACCTGGCTTTAATGAAGATTTTAAACTGTCCGAGGTATTTATATAAAACTTATTTAAACTACATTTACTCTACGTGTATTGAATATATACTCTGGCGCCGTCATCAAATGTCGCAGGCCCGTTTTGGACGCCTGGTTGAATCCGATAGGTCAACAGAGTAAGGTGTAATCAGACAGACGGACAGGCAGACAGACAACCAGGCAGACAGACACACAGACAGGCAAACAGACAGTCAGACAGACAAACAGAAAGGCAGGTAGGCAGACAGACAGACAGATAGGCAAGCAGGCAGAGACACGCAATCAGGCAGGCAGACTACAGACAGACAGGCAGGCAGACACACACACAATCAGGCAGACAGACAGACAGACAAAGTGTAGGCAGGCAGACACCGATTGTTTACCTGTGGCAAATGAGTGACATTTTCTTGTCGTCAATGGGCCTCACGTGAATGCCATGAACCGATGGTCCAGCAAACAATTCTTTTCCACGTTGATCCTAAAATCAAACAAAAGAATCTCGTACCCTTCGGTAAAACAATAAAGGTAAGAACACGCCTCCTTGTGCTCCTCTTTAGAAACTCTTCAGAAGCACACGTGGTCCCGAGGTTAAAAGGTCACTAGACTGAGGACACACACGTGACCAAGTCAATCCATCAATAGGACATCTTGACCTTTCAATGTGTGCAGATAATCCTTAACCGATCCTGGAAGGTGGTATGGTATCCACAGACGGTCAGCAATCAGAGTACTAACCGGGCTCTATGTTGCTTAATTTCATTACCTCGTTAGGTCTATGATTTCATAGATATTCTAAATCTGTAGTCGGTGGCTGAACATTATTGTCATATTGAAAGCAGTTTGCTCTATAGGCCTATGCAACATAGGTTAGCATTCGTTAGATGAGTTTATTGGCAGTGGCGTAAATCATGGGGAAGAGGGGACTGCTGTCCCCCAAAGTTTTGAGCTAAGCCCGTCTGTCCCCCAAATAGCTGGCCCGCAAATAATCTGTCCCCCCCAAAAAAAGTTATGTATAGATTTTCGCCTCTGGTAATTGGCCGTGTTACCTTGACGCGGTAGAGTTCAATTCCGTAGTCGCGTAGACTTCGCATGACCTGTAGGTAGGAAGATTGTGCGACGAATGGAGTCATTCCGCGCAGGTCCTGATGAGTGGCAATCACCTGTGTCATCAACTGCCTCAGGATCTCATCATCACAAGCCAGGCTCTGAATGATTGTTGAACACAAATAACACCGATAGAGTTTAATGCAACAGAGACAGGGAAAGGAAGCAGTGGTAGGGAGGCAGAAAGAGTCAGACAGCGAAAGAGAGACAGAGGCAGGAAGAGACAGAGGCAAGGAAGTATAGGAAGGATCAGAAAGACAGAGATAGGGATAGAGAGCGACAGAGGCAGAGGAAGGTAGGCAAAGGCAATGACAGTGATAGGCAGAGGAAGGAAGAGAGAAGCAGAGGAAGGAAGAGAGAGGCAGAGGAAGTAAGAGAGTGGCATGGGGCATATACGAATGGTCAGAAAGGCAGAGAGATGAAGCTTGGAAGAATATGACTGCAGGCGCTTATCCTCGGCATATAGGCGCCGATGGCCAGTCCTCTCATCCTCCCATTGACAGTGCATTACGACAAGTGTCCTCGTTACAGCTGGGTTGACTATGGGGCTCTATAGTGGAGCAGAAATTTCCTAAACCTATTTCTCGCCGTGCTAACCTCCAGGCTATCCCGCACAACCTAATGCTCTAATCTAATCAAGCGACTTCTATAGCGCCATTTTACAATGTCCAAGACATCAGTCGCTGGTCGCTTCGAGTAAATGGCAATAAAAAATAATAATTGATTGGAAAAGCCAGGTAGAAATCCGACAGGGGATCAGAGAAACCAGAATTCAGGTTACGAAGGGTGTACAAGTAATGCTCACAAAACAGATTGATTTGCTTGACCTGAAGGAGTGGGTTTAGCGTAATGGCACTCTGGCACGAAGAGTAGAAGATCAGCACGGACGCCGGATCGATTCCCTTTACCCTCCCAAAGGTCGTCTTAGCCTTTCATTCGCCAGATGGCGTTGTTAAACTTAGATGTAGGACGTGATGGGCGCCTTGCACGGCTGCTGTATACAGTTAAATTCGACTCCTGTAATAAGTTGTGATCATCCGTTCATACTATGAATTGTAATCATACTGCAGCTACTAAAACTGGTGCTAACATTTTCGTAGTTAGTTCGGTTGAAGTCGCTTCTTTCCCACAGTAAACGCGGTGGCAACAGCGTCGGCCCATATTTAGAGGACAAAGTTTCCTCGCTAAGAATAATAAAACAACGAGAAACAAACGAGGAAGAAATATGGATCGAAGTCCAAAGTCTTAGATTCAGACGATTAGACGACCTACCGGTGGAAACATAGACCTCGTATTCTTTGCATAGCCAGAGCGATGTTTAGTCTCGTCGTAGTCTCCGAATTGAGCTGAATATCAACATCAATAGTTAAGTATGCAATTATTACACATCAGAAATTGTATTCGCAAATTGGAAACTATCTTAAGCGCTAACTCGTGAGCTAAGCGCAGGGTACCAGCGCTGCGTCAAGTTAGAGGGGTTACGTGAAGAAGATCTAGTTACCAGAAGGCCAGAATTGGAGGGAGATGGTGGAGCTGTTACGTTGCTTAACCGTTAAGAGAGTGGAAAGGTGGTGGAGGTGTTGGAACAGGGTACAATTTCTTGCAGAGGTGGGACTTCAGCTTTGATGAGAAAGCCTGAAGAGTTATAGATGGATAGAATAAAGGAAGCTCTCTAACGTTCTACTTTCAAATTTCGAAAAAAAGTCTGCCCTGGCAAGGATTATAATCCTGACCTCTTTGTTTACAGTACAGTAGGCTAGCAACTGGGCTACCGTGAAACTAGGATATGACATAATGATAATAACGTGTATTTAAGAACTTGGTCATTGCCATTTGTTGTCAGTCGGAAGACGGAAGCTATGACTTTCCGTTTTGTTCCTGGCTATTCCTTTACAACGTTCTCTCTAATAGTTTTCCTGTGTGCGCGGAACTGGCAGTTGTTTGAGCAGTCTAATTTCCGCGTGAACAATAAAACTAAGCAACACATTTTAAAAAACATTTGTGATTGTAAATTGTAACTAAACAGACTACAGGACTGACTAAATACACGTTTTTAATTATTAACCTTTTTGTTATTAAAGAAGATGTATGGCTTAAGTAGGTTAATAATTCCAGGGCCGATGAGAGGGGTCAGGTGGGGTTGCTGCTCCGGGGCCCGGTTCTTTGGCAGGGGCCCGGAAATGTCTAAAACTTGTTTCAAACTGAAGAAACCTGTGGGTTTGGCCTAATGCAGTCTAATTGCTTCAAGTTAATAGCTACATGTAGGTAATGAAGTAAATGAGGTACTAGATCTATTGAATTTCTTTACCAAAATTTAAGCCAATAACGAATGTGACGGTGGAAATGGGACTGAAAAGGTTAGCATTGTTGTTAACGAAAACGATTTAATAACTGTGAAACTTAACAGTCTCAGTTGCTCAGTCAGAGGATTTAGAAGTGAGCACAGTAACAGAAGTTGGTCATCACTCATCAGAATGGTTTTGGACAATCTGCTGATGCAAAGTTAACTGATGCAGACAAATTTCGATTTCTGACTGAATTCTATACTCCACCAGAATCGTATGCGTGTCCAAGAACTTTGCGTTACGGGGTGCGTAATGCAAAGTTCTAAGCCTATTGTCTCGAGACATCTGCTCTCGGTATCGAGACGTCTCGAGACAGGTTTTTTGATGTTGACCCCACTGTCTCGGTCTCGGTCTCGGACCCCACTGTCTTGGTCTCGAGTTCTCGTATACAAGTGGTTCTAGGCCACGTTATAGTTGAATAACTTGAATTTGAAAAACACTGCTTATCAGTATATGGCCTAAGCCTATTTTGAGACTTATCAGCAGTTGGCCTAGAATTGATTATTCGTTTTCTGGGGGCATAAAATTTGTACTGTATGAAAATTTCTGAATTAAAATTTGAGTTATTGTCAAAATAAATAATACTTTAACTTACAGCTGGATGTAATTTATCACAATAAATAATTGATATCAAATTACCAATATTTGATATTATAATAAAATTATAATTCCATTAAGTTGATAACGAATTAGAAAATGAATTACCATCAGAAATCTGGAGCTCAATAAAGGAAAGAAAGATTGGTGAAAGTCAGGAATGCAAACGAGAGACAAACAATCCTTCAAAGCCTTGCATTTTCAATTTCATCAAAGCGAATGATGCAGCAAATCAAGCTGACAATATCGTTGCTAGTATGATAGTAGATGTACGTGGAGTTGATCATGGTAGGCTACAGCAGAGCGAGTTGTTGACGTAGTCCATGTAGACAATTAATGCAACACAGCAATTGACGTATCCTCACCTCTTGAAATTGGATATCATAATGCGATAAATGTCATTTAAAAAATCATTTATCACATTCACATAATCACATTTTCATATTAAATTTCTGTAAATTTCTTTATAGAGTCATAGATGGACCTTTTAAACCAGAAATTTATTTTCACATTTACTTTTACTATTATTATTCAGGGCTTTTAAAAGGAATTTTTAGAACTGCATCATTCTGCATGACCCCTTAAAAAGCCATAGTGAATAATTCCAAATCAGATGACAATGAAACATTTTAAAACTAGTTTTAGCTGCACAGAAATACTTCTACAGCTGCACAAATTCATTTAAACCTGCCCTTTTTGTGTAGAACTGCACACTAAAAAAGCCCTGTTATTATTATTATTGCCCTTATTATTATTCGTTAAATAATGTAGTTTGATAGAGTTTTTTCAGGCTTACACCCGACTTGGGCTTATTAATAAAAGCGAGGGCCCTGGTGGATGTCTGCCCCGGGGCCTGATTTGGCTCTCGACGCCCATGAATAATTCAATGGCCAGTTAAACAAAACTTTAGCTCATAATATGTATTTCCTACAAAAACTTGTGCGTGGAATTTCTGAACTGCTGCGCGGCATTTTTTATGAGGTGCGCATCCGCGCACCTTAGAGGGAATATTGCTCCTATAATCTACTCTGATTTTTCATCGGTGACAAATAAAAGATTGATCACTATTCACCTTCCTCTTTGACCGGGCCTGGGTCGGGAGGGCCTCTGAGTAGTTATCTTGAAGGGGCGCTATATAAAGTTCATAGATAGATAGATAGACATTATGTCAGTGAAGCACCTTGAACGTCGTAAGCAGCCAGTAGCACTGCAGTCTCTCGGTTGCAGTCTATTCGCCCTTCACAGACATCTTTCCTCAGCTGATGGTAGAAGTAGCGTCTGAATCGACAATCAAGGCTAAAGTAAGGTCAGGTTAAGTAAATAAAGCAAGGAAAGGAATATGGGCAGTTAAGGTCATCGTTCATTCAACACCTCTCAACCATAAATTGCACTATGTGTATAATCAAATACTTAATTAGGCCTAGCGCTTGCAAGAATCTCACAAAGCGCTATTGCTTCACTTTATATTGTATCGCTTTCTATTGTATTAATTGAGATCATAATAGTCTATAACCTCTGAGTGGCTGCGCCTCTGAGTATTTGTTTAAGAGGCGCTATATAAAAGTTCTGACTGAATGAATGAATGAACCTTGCAACTGGATCCTTGATGAGATTGGGATCAGTGACGTAGAACATGACAGACAAATAGATGAACAGAGAATTTCTTCTGTTCTTTTCCAGTTGTGGTTTGAGAGCCGAGTTCAGCTCCACCCAACACAAGCTCAGGTCTTTGTCCAAGTATCGCAGACCGAACAATTGCATCTGCAGAACACAAAGTAATTGACGAAATGGCAATAGTAATCTAGAGGGGAACTTGTTGTTCCCTTTGCCCGCACTTCAAAGACTCAACAGTAGTGCTTTTCAGTATAGTTGGACCTACCACCTGGAACAACCTTACGAAGTTACGAGTAGGAAAACAAGGTGACGAATAGGCCTGGATAAAACTGGTAAAACGCACAGGTATGCCGAGGCTAAGAAAAATGAGTTCGCTAGCACTTTATCCATCCATGTCTGTGACAGTCTGTCTCTTGAGGAACTGCTTCAGTAATGTAATATGAATTGTTGTAAATATGGTGTCATGGATTTATATAACGCCTTTATATTTACCTGTTTTAGTCCGACCTGGGTTGCGACGGAGCGCAGGCAGTCCAGACCCACTGCATCGTTGAGAACCTGACATTCGACAAGGACTCCGTCCGGTAGGTGGACCCATACAACGAAGAACGACGGTCTCAGCGAAACCGAACGATGACGACCTTTGACACGAGCCAGTGCTGACGTCAGCAGTGAAGGCATCTTGTCACTGATGTATACTTTTCTCTTATCCTTTCTTCTATCTTCTTTCCTTATGAGGCAGGCGCTTGAGAGAAACAGTGGCTAAGAGACAAAGATATATTTTAACTAAATAGCTTAATGAATTACTTATATTATATACCGTCCCGAAATCTTGGCGAAACAGAAATTCTTCAGTGCTTGTGTATAAGAGGATGCCCTACACTTAGCTTCTGGCAGCGCTTTAGGACTTTGGAGTTTATGACGATTACGATTAGTTCTTCAAGTCACCTTTACCAATCTGATTAGCAGTCTCAAAACCCCAAAGCCTCACAGATCCTTTCAAGTGCTCTTTGTTCTCAGCACTTTCGACTTGCTCTAGGCCGGTAAATACCAGTCCGAGGCGCGAGACATCCATCCACAAATTCATGCATTCACTGCTAATTCTCCTGTCCGCAACCTATAGGTGTGATTTTAAACCATAACCTTAGATTACACTACCCACCTTCCCACTCTTGTTTCATGCAAATACGCGACTTTCGCAGAATCCGCCCTAAATGTTCGACTTCAAGACTGCATCTACAATCGTTACATCTATAGACTACTGGCCCCAAATATTCAGAATGCCCTCGCCGTGCTGTCATCAAAACCCCAAACACCACGACAACACCCCTGTCCTCAATTCACTCCACTTGCTCAAAATACTGAATGAACATAAAGTCATATCACTCAGCTACAACACACTTCGATCCTCCCAGCCTTCAATCCTCTTCGTCAGTTGTTTACGGTCCGGCCACTGTGTTCAGTCCGCTCCTCTTTCACCCTAACACTTCTCCGCCCTTCCGTCACCTCATCGCTTAAATTTGCAAATTGTTCCATAGCCCATAGCTGTTCCGTATCTCTAGAACAAACTCCCGTCAGTATTACGACAAATAGCACTATGAACTCAACAAAAACCTCACCTCTTCTATCTCTCCACAGATCTTCACTCAAAACTGAAAATATTGCTTTTCGTAAGTGATAATATATTCCTGCCGGTATCCCGATTCCTCCTCTTCCCCTCACCTCCTTCGCCGTTTCAATTATAAGCACCATCCACTTTAACCGCCTGGTTGTCTGCCTGCCTGACCCCTTTGGATCTTCACCTAGAACCGATTTCACCCCTCCAGCCTATCGATTCTGTTTTAATTAGAGCCTGTGAATAACCCAGTGTGATTCTCCTTACAGATTTTATTTTAGTTATAGTTACAGTTATAGTTTATGTTTTTTTTTTTAATTTTAGTTATAGTTATAGTTATAGTTAGTATTATTTTTTAGTTATAGTTATAGTTATAGTTAATGGCTTTTTATTTTAGTTAATTTTAGTTACTACTTCGTTACAATAATTAAGGCTATAAGCAAAATTGTGCGCATTAACACGCTGCTTCACAATTTGCTCAGAGCTTTGAAAGCATTTTGACGCATGTCTTCATGAATACACGAGTTTCCGAAGTAATTGACATATTGCATAATAAAAATACCGCATTTTTTCGTTCTCATTTATGTCGAATCGTCCATATTGCACTTCCTATTTTTATTTTTGTATTAACGAAAATAAAGATGAATTTTCGTTATGGTTATTTTCGTTATAGTTATAGTTATAGTTAATGATATTTTTTAGTTATAGTTATAGTTATCGTTAACGAAATCATTTTGTTTTCGTTAACGAACATTTTCGTTATCGTTATCGTTAACGAGAATCACACTGGAATAACCTGGTTCCTGCGACTTCGCTTTTTTAGCGCTGTAAAAATTACGATAATGTGTGCGAACAACTTGTCCATGGTCATCACGTAGTCTGCGCAGCATGCTTGAGACTGCAATTGCAGGGTACAGAACGAGCGCTTCCGTACAAGCACGAAGATCTGATGAAGTTCAAACTTTGACAGTGGAAAAAGCAGGTCCGGAAAACGATAGAAGGCTGATCAGGTGTACAAACAGAAGAAGATAAACTAGATGAACTCACGAAAGGAAGAATGTGAATTGCGTAGTCTATTCGCCCTTCACATACATCTTTCCTCAGCTGATGGTAGAAGTAGTGTCTGAATCAACAATCAAACCAAAAAGTAAAACCAGATAGCCTAAGATTAGACAATGAAAAGGAAATAATTATTGGCAGTTAAAGTAAGCCAACTCAGTTGGCGTAATTAACAGTGCTCTTTTCAGCCGGAGCGGTCCGGAACGCGGAACCTTTTTCACCTATTAAAAATAATTTGGTTAATTTTAATTTTTAATTAAAAAAATTAATTTAAATTACATAGATACTTTAATCTAAATTCAGTTCTTTCAGTGTAGATTGATTTCGATATAATGAAATAGAAATATTAGCATCAAATATGCCCCTCTAATTATTCAGAATATTTTGAGTTCCAGAACCTTGTTTCTAGGAAAAAAGCATTGGTAATTAATGTATACTCAGTGCTTTTGTGAGATATCTAAAGGCGTTGTATTAAGCTTTTCGATAGCGAAATATCCAAGAGCAACCGGTTAGGCGGTCCATACAGACGTTGGACGTTGAACTTATAATCACTTGGAAGCAGATGAGTGTACACTGTAACTCAGTTGGCGTTCAATCGGTCCATCAGTCAGGTCAATCAGTTAGGCCTAATTAGCCAGCTTGTTCATGCTTGTTGTCTAACTGTAAACCGTCTTTCGTACGCTGTTTGAGATCAATTGACACCTGTATTGAGGCATGTCTATACCTGTGCATGAATATAATTATGGATTCCATGAGCGCATCTCTCTGGGAGAAACCGCGCAGGTTCAAACATTTCTGCCATTTACCATTGAAGCGTTTACTATTTAATGCGCAAATTTCTACGCCATGTCTAATAACGAGCATTAGAAAATGATGTAGGCCTTCCTTGGGTTCATAATGCGTACAATCCGATTCATTACGTACGTCTGTACAACGAACTACGGTTTAAACGTTGTTCATCATTATGAAACTTCTAATGAGTACGTCGAAGCAGATAGGGACTACAAATAACAGTAGTTGGTACCTATGGTCATGTGTAAACATATGTTTCCGAACAATCAATATTACGTCATTTATGAATATATATGTTAGTTTACATTTTATTATACGATTGCATTGTATTAGTACGGAAAGATGATTGACAGCTGACAGCCGACAGACCCAAGGGAGTGGAAGCATAGGCCACGCCTGTCAAAGGGTGAAGGGGAGAGAAGGCAGAAAGGGGAGCAAGGAAAGAGGGAACGAACCGGAGAGCGCGGTTGGGGGGCGAAAGAGTTGATTGACAGGCGGGGGCGATAGAGAAGAGAGGGGAAAGCGGAAGAGAGGAGATTCGCAGCAGGGGAGCCGGAGAGAGAAGACGGGCTCGGCGGATCGGAAAGAGAGAGTAACGGACGATGCCGCTCCTTTTATAAGTTGTTTCAAGTATGCAGTTTTTGATATACGAGGTGATGAATAATAACCAGAAAACGAAAACCATCGTGCTCTTATTCTGTTAATCAGTCTCATCGAATTAGTTAAAGACCGACGCGCTACCGAAGAGATATAGCCTACGCTCAGCCACATAAATAGTACCGCTGCCACCATAACTGAAACGATAGAAGAAACATCTTTTTCAGTACATTGTGACAGCAGGGATTTGTTCAGAGATCGGGCAGAAGTACGACGCTGCCTGTCTCTACGAACAATAAACAATATCGAACAGAGACTTTGAAGACGATTCGACTGAAGGAGACGAAACAATTCACCGAGGAGGAAGGGACTGGATTTTAGTTTGAGACGAGACAGAAGTACGACGCTGTTTCTCTCTACTAAACAAAAGAACAGAGACTTTCTCCTACACACGCATCTCAACAGAAACGACGCAACCTGTTGGGCGACACGTATCTGAAAAAATATCGAGGAGGAACGGAAAGACGGGAAGCGAGAGGAGGAGAAAAGCTACAGCGGCGAAACTCGGGATCCACGCGGAACTTGGACGTGACGACGTCAGCAGGACCACGTTGGCGACCATCCCTGGAGAAGAAGGACGACGAACGACGAAGGATCAGCGAATACGGCGCCGAGCTTCCGGAATTCTCAGAGGACGCGAGCAACCTTCGGGGCCACACGTCCAGAGAAAGCTGAAGAATAAACCGGGTGAGCCTTATAACACCAGTTGTGTGAATGAAGCCATGTAATGCTGTGTTAGGTTGGCTGAGACTGTTATCGTGAGCGTTTTTAATTGTGTTTGACGAACGTAGAGTGGGAAGCTGTTTAAAACGTGTAAACTGTGCGGATGCAAATGAAGTAGAGTTAAAGGAAAGTTGTTGTTTAAAGATAAAGTGAAAGTAGTTTATAACTACAGTTTGCCCTGTTGGCAGAGTGATCGTTTCATTGTAAGCCCTGTTGGCTGCTTATAAGTGCAGGTGATTTCAGTGCACACAGCGTACACTTCATAATGTTTGGAAAGATGAAGAAAGGACGGTTGGAGGAAGAATGCGAGAAAAGAAATATAAATCACCATGGGCTAACTCGGAAGGCGATGATTGCCACGTTAGAAGAATACGAAAAAAATGGACCCGAAGAAGAAGAGGAGGAAGCTGAGACAGAGGAGGAAGTAGGGGGAGACCAGATGAAGCTCGAACTGATCAGAGCAGAAAAGGAAAGGACCCAAGCAGAAAAGGAACGGATGCAGGTAGAGATGGAGTTGCTACAGACAAAGGCACAATTAGGCCTGTTACAGTCTAGTGCTTCTGTTGCTGCGACTGAACTATCTACCCCTTCTACTTACACTAAACTGCCTAACATGACCGAGGGAGAGGATCCAGCAGCATTCTTCCTTTCTTTCGAAAAGGTTGCTTGCCTTCAAGGCATTGACGAAAGCAAATGGGCCAGAATTCTGCCATCCCTACTAAACTCACAAATGCGTTTGCATTTTAACAGGTTGCCAATGGAAACCTGTACAGATTACAGACAGACAAAAACAGCCCTGATGCATGCTTGTCGTATGAATGCGAAACATTATTTAGAACGGTTTAAAACGATGCATAGATCTGGAAGGCAGACATATGCACAGTTACTAGAGAACTTGAAAGACACTTTTGATTACTACTTGGAATGCAAGGGAGTGAATGATTTCATAAGCCTAAAGGACGATATTATTCTCGAGAGATTACGTGAGTCTTTAGCACCTGAAACAAGGTATTTCGTTGAGGCACGTAAACCCAAGACCTCAGTGGAGCTGGCTAACTACGCAGACTTGCAGTTTGAATGTGCTATAGAAGGGAGAATGCAAGCCCAACGAGACCACAGGCCTGCGCAAAAATTTAAGTCGCAGGGTGCTGAAACGAGAGACAGCCAGTGGGGGGGTAGGGCGCCCTTCACCAGAGAACCCGCATGGAATAACACTAATGATGGTGCCAGCACAAGGCACATGCAAACAAGGTATGGGCAACCAGATCAGGTTGCTAGGACGGAGTATGGGGCCCAGTCTTACAATCCAAACAATGGCAGATTACACCCACAAGTGAATTTTGTACGGCCAAAGGGAATTTGTGGCAAAGTTATCGAGTATCAGAAACGTTTTTTGGTCCCAGTTACTGTTAACGGAGTTCTTGTAGAATCTTTAAGAGATTCAGGGTCACACGTGACCCTTATTAATTCTGACATTTTACCGAGCAAGCCATCTGCCATGGAAAATCCAATAAGAATTCAATGTGCTTTTGGGTTAATCAAGTGTTTTTCCACATGCGAAATTGAAATCTCTTCGCCGAAATTCGGGACAGATCGCAAGGTTAGAGTACAAGCAGCAGTTGTAAAAGGGCTGGGGGTGGGGATGATTTTGGGAAGCGAAATTTTTGCAAACAACCCTGGTCTGAAAGATCCGGTAGGGACACGACAAGACGCACGGAGGCAGGGAAGTCATAAACAAGACCACAGACGCACAGAGGTACAGAGAGCAGCCGCGGATGCCACAGACGGTAAAGCTAGATAAGAATGAAAAACCCGGCGGATGCACAATCACTAATTGCAACCAGACAGCATGATTATAACGATAGCGGTCCACGACGCGGGAGGGACGAAGACGGGTCTAGACCGGTACCGAGACGCGGGGGGGTAGAAACGAGCCCGACCGCAGACGAATTAGCTGAACTACGCCCAAGGGAAAGAGGTTCAAAGGCACAGGGTGTAAAACCAGATGACGACCATGGGGTAACACGAGAAGCCCCAATCGTTGACGCGACACCCGCAGTAATTGAAATAAATCACCGGAAGGGACTGGACGACGTAAATGACATTAATGACCCGACGGGGCAGACTACCGACGTGGAACAGAGAGCAGTATTGACCGCCTGCAAAGTCACTCGACACCACAGATCGCGGGTGATGATGCGCCGGTCACATCTGGAACTAATGGAATCCAACCCGATTCTGTTGAACAAGCCGATAACGTCGGAAACGAAATAATTAATGAAGTGTCTGGAGCTTTGAAGAAGGCACAGCGGAACTTGTCTATGCTGTCCGACCTAGGAACACGTGGGGCGAAACTGAAAGGAGTTGACAAGCATATAGCAGACAGCGGTCGCTTTTGTAGGCTAGATAAGTTGCCTACAACCAAAGACGGAGCAAATGTGCAGAATCAATTACCGTTAAACGTAGCACCTACATGTAGGAAGAGGGCTTTTGAATTGGCGCACGACTATACTTGGAAGAGTCACAGAGGTGCTAAAGGAAACAAGAAGAATTGGTTCTATTCCAACAGGAATACAAATGAGTCCAGAAGAAGAAGCAGATGGCATGAAGTAGGAAATCGGAAGGATCAGAGATTTAGGAGACAAGAGGGCGGCAGATCTTATGCGACTGATTGGAGAAGTGATGGCATGAGGCATAGAGGGGATGCTTTAGACTGGCGGAGGCCAGCCAAAGGAGCTTATTGGAACTCGACTATAGCAAGAGATAGTGATATGGTTTGGAACGAGAATAGGAAAGAAGAGGAGTCGTGGAGGAAGAGAAGATGGGCTTCGGCAACCCAGCAGAACGATTTTAAATCGAAATTGGGAATTAATTCTATACTGGGAGGCACACATGCCATGGCAGAAGGTTTGTCCCGAGCTTTTTGATGTTTATTGATGGATTATCTCGAGCCTATATGACCAATTAGGATTAAGGTGGTCATTATGGATGGTCTAAATAGTGTTTTCTTTACTTAGCATATATTTTCACATTGTTCACGAGTGTTTAAAATAGATTCGAGTTACTTGGTTTGTCGTCGGGTTCACCGATGAAAGAGTAGACGCTGATCATACAGCAACGACCAGGGGTACTTGTTTTGTGTTTTTTTTATGTTTTAGATAACTGACTTACATAGTTCGAAGTGTTATCCAGCCTGGTGACGCAGCAGCAACGATGGCGAGAAATAACTAAATAAAAGACATTACACAACTCGCTATGCTCCGTCGCCTGTGCTCATGTAATAGACTTAGTGTAATAACGAACTGTTAGGATGAACGCACCTAAAAGCCATCTATGCTTTCTGATGCACGACCTGTATACCAGCAGCTTAAAGAGTGGGGACATGTAGAGAAAGAACAATCAATATTAGTTTAAATATATATGTTAGTTTACATTTTATTATAAGATTGCATTGTATTAGTACGGAAAGATGATTGACAGCTGACAGCCGACAGACCCAAGGGAGTGGAAGCATAGGCCACGCCTGTCAAAGGGTGAAGGGGAGAGAAGGCAGAAAGGGGAGCAAGGAAAGAGGGAACGAACCGGAGAGCGCGGTTGGGGGGCGAAAGAGTTGATTGACAGGCGGGGGCGATAGAGAAGAGAGGGGAAAGCGGAAGAGAGGAGATTCGCAGCAGGGGAGCCGGAGAGAGAAGACGGGCTCGGCGGATCGGAAAGAGAGAGTAACGGACGATGCCGCTCCTTTTATAAGTTGTTTCAAGTATGCAGTTTTTGATATACGAGGTGATGAATAATAACCAGAAAACGAAAACCATCGTGCTCTTATTCAGTTAATCAGTCTCATCGAATTAGTTAAAGACCGACGCGCTACCGAAGAGATATAGCCTACGCTCAGCCACATAAATAGTACCGCTGCCACCATAACTGAAACGATAGAATTCTCCAACTTTTTTTTAAACCAGCCATAATTTTAAGTCCAGCACTTAAATAACCAGCACGTATAAGGTTATCTTTGCGAAACGTAACGGATCTACTCTGGTGCCGGTTAAAGATTTGAGATCCTGTTCTTTGGACGAACCTTAAGGAAAAAAGATGGGGAAGCTCTGTCTTCCGGGTTCTGATCAATCTGGTTGACGCTCAACAGCCCGTGGGTTGCTCCGAGTCTTGCGCTACTGCACTGCGACTCGAGTTATGGCGTTTTGTGCTTTTTCGTCCTTCGGATCGTCTTTCTAGAACAGTCTTCCGCTGGAAAGCAGAACTGTACTGACAAAGAAACGTTCCTCAAATGCCGACACAAAGAATCATTTCTAACTTTTCCGAGCACTTCTTACAAACGGCAAAAAGACGTAGCCTATAGGCCTACATATTTCTACTTCATTAGCCGATTTTCGCTTACAACTATTCAGTAGGCCTAGTAATAGTTGGCCAATTCAAGACTTATCTGAATTTTAACTCTGTGAATAGATTTTAAAAAGACAGAAAGATAGCGAAACGGTAACGAAAACATACGATATGAATTATCTGGAAGAACTTACTCTCAGCGTAAATTCTGCTTTTTATCCTTGGAGCACTGCAGGAGAATTAGACGTTCCCTAAATCGCATGCATTGTTGTAGTTATCCGAGGCGTATGTGGTCTGAATTTAGACGTTCCTGAGTAGCAATTCCTGGCTATCGCTATTTGTGATTTACTGGACTTAATACCATCTGGGGTAAAGGCCTATAGGTACTCCTATTAGGCCTATATACCATAATATATTACATGTATTTTACATTCCTTCTCAGATATCAAACCCGATGTGAATGACACGCGGGCTGGCCTTCGATCGATTTGATCACACCAAACACGTATCACCGAGCGGCTTGCGGAACCCGAAGAGCCTGCCACTGTCACCCTCCTTCCAGTTAGTCATGCCGACTTATCAAATAGCGTGTCATGGCTTATGAAGCCCGAGGTCCCAGCGAAGGGTGGCTTGTCATTGATATTCCTCTGATTCATTCATCGTATCGTGTCAATTAATGCATTATGTACGTTGGTAAATAAGAGCTTTTATTTGCATATTAAATATCCCGATCCCAAAAGCAAAGGACTGTGGGTCAAGTACATCGACAAACTGAACCAAGGTACAACAACAGTAGGCTATATCAAGTTTTTTTTATTGACAGATTGATTGGGTGGTTGAACGCAGCCAACACATGACAAAGAGCGAGCAGGGTAGCACTTGCTGGAGGAGGGATGTCCACGATGTTTATTTTTATAGACAACCGCCTTAGACTGCAGACTTTATATTCGGATCACAAAGTCTACACTCTCTTAACCACGACCGCTTGCCTATCTCCTCCTTGTTTTCCTTATTCTTGCAGATATGTATTCAAAAGACGGATCGCAGAGAAACGTTAACCAGTCCTCGGCTCTTACAGAGACACATCCCGATCGTGTCTCATTTTCCGACAATTCCCTTGTTACTATTGTGCTACTCAGATCACGGTAAGAAAGATCACGGTAAGAAAGAAGGTTATTCCACCTACAATGCAGGTTATCAAGGTGCAATTAGACAGAGCCAATGTGGCTGACTTTTTCCCCCAGTGTATTAAATTTAGGATTTCAGTCTCTAGGTCTAGTGATGTCAGTTGAAAATTGCCTCTCGCCGCGGAATTCTTCGCTCTGAGCCTTGAAGTCAACTTGCTGTTACCTTTGCATGCACTTTGAATCGTAATCGTAATCGTAATCTCGAGATTTCTACAGCACCCAAATATGCAAAGTCGCGGGAACCAGCTTATTTACAGGCGATGCAGCCTGTGAATCCAACCACTAAATACGCTTTAGTGGTTGTATTCACCAAGTGGAATAACCTTCTTTCAAATCTGCGTTTTTTTCAACGGGGTCTTTCCAGAGTGAATACACATTTAAAAAAGCATTGATAAACTGTTCGCTTTGTCGTATGCATAGCAGCATAGGCCTACTCAGTGACTGACAGTGAGTAGGCTAAGTATATATCTTGAAGAGACACTACACGTAGGCCTATATAAGTACTCTGGCTGAATGAATTTCAATGACTGAATTAAGCAATTAAATGCGCACAACATACTATGTGAATGTTAACAGATCGCTCTCAAGTGGGCTGCAGTGAGAACCAATATATTATGAACCAGTTGCGAAACTCTTAAATTATACCACAATACTCTCGACTATCGTTACAGCTTTAAGTGCATCAAATTGAACGTACTCAAGGAAGCTCTGACAACCTCAGAACGTTTTTGTTTCAGATAATCACGATATTTCAGACAAAATTCAACTTAAACACGAAATTATCTGAAAGTTCTAATTGTTTTTAATGAAATAACATAATCGAGGGAATGAAATATCCGTATGTTATGTGTGCCAAGTGTATTTGCATAAGCATAATTTATGTTTCATTAATATTTCTAAAAATTTGGTTAATATTTCTATGTGTATGCATAAATTGCTATTTCTATCTGTAGGTCCTATACATAAATTTCAAGTACATAATTTATGCATGGTTAATATATTTTTATAGGCCTAGTATATTAACTTGCTTGTCTGCTGTATTACACAAGCCCTAGGCCTATAATAGCATGCCTGAATCTGTGCAACGTTAGACAAAGGGCTAACGTTTAATTACCGTAATTTGCCCAGGCTTGATTGTCATTGAAATTAAAGTCTACTCAACTGATCAACAGGTTTATAATATATTCGTTTATTGGTATAAACAGGTAGACACACCGCTATCTGATACATAATGGCAATCGGAATAAAGTTGAACTTTAACCCAGCAGCCTAATACTACTTCGGTCTGTCTTGGCCTCTGCCTATCTCTGTCTCTTTATGTCTGTCTGTCTCTGTCTATTTCTCTCTTTCTCTGCCTGGCAGGTGTTGGAGGCTCAACTGGTATAGACTGAACCCTATTACGGCTTCATTCAATTCATATTGAAATTCAACTGTTAAAGAGGACGATTCGGTAAGTTGATATTGGTAGAAGTATCGTTGATTACTCAAGTAACTATCCCTACTATTCCTTTCACTATGCTATTGCGGCGGAATAGAAATGGACAATCCTTTAGCTAATTAACACTGCGTTTTGATTGGAGTTACTGTGTGAAGCTAATTAGGTGACCTTGTGACCTGCTGAGATATAATGAGCCTGACTGACCCGCTTTGCTCCTGAGCAGGACTTCATATTGGAGAAACGTCCGATGATTTGAGAACACTGAGAGGCCATTTTAAAATTATTATTATTATTATTATTATTATTATTATTATTATTATTATTATTATTATTATTATTATTATTATTATTATTATTATTTTTTCCTCGAGGTACATATGATACCTCAGGATTGCAAAAATTAGGGGGTTACAGATACTTATTATTATTATTATTATTATTATTATTATTATTATTATTATTATTATTATTATTATTATTATTATTAAGCATTAAGCATTAAAAACGACACCATTAAATGACGAAGCATCAATCGATGGAGGCGCTGAGGCAATTGTAAGTGAAGGACTCGTTCGCAGCAACTGAAATGAAGCAAAAAACTACAGGCCAGTCAGCCTTACAAGCATAGTGTGTAAAGTAATGGAGAGAATCATCAAAGATGGAATGATTGAACACTATGAGAAATATAATGTGATCCTCAATAGCCAACATGGATTCACGAAAGGACGCTCGTGCCTAACAAACCTGCTAGATTTTTTCGAAGAGATGTATAAGAAAATGGATGAAGGAAAAGCGGTAGACATAGTATACCTGGACTTCGCGAAGGCATTCGACAAGGTCCCACATAAAAGGCTAGGAAAGAAACTGGAAGCGAGTGGAATCGGAGGAAATTTGTTGAAATGGTTAAAACAATGGTTGAGCGATAGAAGGCAGAAAGTTGGAATAAGAGGGAAGTATTCAAAATGGTCGAGGGTAGGGAGTGGGGTGCCGCAAGGATCTGTTTTGGGGCCGTTGCTTTTTGTGGTTTTTATAAACGACATTGACAGTGGAATAGTGTCGAAGATATCAAAGTTCGCTGATGATACGAAAATGGGCAGAGGGGTGGACACGAAAGAAGAAGCCGACGTACTGAGGAAAGACATCGAAGGACTGCACAGATGGGCCGAGGAATGGCAGATGATGTTCAACACAGAAAAATGCTCAGTTATGCACATGGGAAAAACAAATAAAAAATTCCAATACGAAATGGGAGGAACAATACTGAGAGAAACAGAAGAGGAGAGGGACCTAGGAGTCATCGTAAACAACAGCACCAAACCATCAAGGCAATGTGCAGAGGCTGCAAAGAAAGCGAACAAAGTATTGGGACTGATTAAGAGGACAGTAGTCAGCAGGGAAAAGGAAATAATGCTCGAATTGTACAAATCACTGGTTAGGCCTAATTTGGAGTACTGTGTGCAAGTGTGGTGTCCTTACCTGAGACAGGATGTAGAAAAACTAGAGAAAATACAAAGGAGAGCAACGAAGATGATAAAGGGATTCGGCAACCTGGCATATGAAGAAAGACTGAGGAGATGCAAGCTGACAACATTAGAGAAAAGGAGAGATAGAGGAGACTTAATAGAGACATTCAAGATAGTGACAGGAAGAGACAAGATACCAGCACAGAGGCTATTTAAATTCTCAGTTGATAAGAGAACTCGAGGACACAGATACAAGATCAATAAGGAAACAGCTGGGACAATAATGCAAAGATTCTTCAGTACAAGAGTAGTTAACAGTTGGAACAAGTTGGACGATGAAATTGTTGCTGCGGACTCGGTGATGGAATTCAAGAAGAGGCTCACTAAGATTGGATATTAGGTCAAGATGCATTGGATAAGACTTGAGAGAGTGGCTCTGACACAGATGCAAGTCTTCTGAGCCACTATAAACCATGTTATGTTATGTTATGTTATGTTATGTTATTACTCTGTGTCTCTCGACGTACGAGCCCTCTACCGTGTACCACAGTCGGCCGCCGTGTTCCGTGTAGAGAGACTTAAACAACGCGATAAACACATATTCACTAATCAAATCTTATTCAATCATATTCAGCTGTTATAGACGACGATTAAGTAGGTTAATACTGGCGGAAGTATCGTTGATTACATACTGAAGTAACTGCTATTCTTTTCTCTATGCTATTGTGAGGAAATATATTATGGGTAATTGATTCAAAATCAGGGTAGGACTCTGCGAGCAATTAAGCTAATTTCCAAGTAAGAATAAGATACTCAGAGAATACTTTAAAGATAATCTTTAGAATGCTTTGAAGGTACTCTGAGAACATTTTGAACGTAGGCTACTTTGCGACTACTTTCGACATACTATCGAATACTTTGAAGGTATTATTTGCGAATACTTTACAGATACTTAGCGAAGAATTTGAAGATTGCGAATAGCCTACTCGTTCTGGTTAACTACAACTAGAAACATGAGTGATTCTTCCGCCAATGCAGGTATACGATTGTTGTCTGTTATACATTATGCTGAATGAGAAAATTATAAAATATTAACAGATTAAAAACAAATAAAAATGCATGATTCGCATTGCAATGATTAGGGGAGACCGGGGTTGGATGCAACAGGGGTTGGTTGCAACACCATCGCTAGTTAAGCGCTAAATAATAGCAGCGTAAAATTAAATCACCTACCTTGTAAAGAATATATTTTAGGTCAACATGACTTAATTTCTTGGCCGGCAGTTGACTAGAACTACCGAAAAAAGGAAAAAATTATTTTCGGACATCAAAAGTAAATTTGGCGATTTTGTGCTTTTTCGTAATGTAGCTCAATGTTTTGAAGCAATTTAGTGTTGTTTGGTGCCATAAGTTGGACAAGGAATTGGGCTTGAAAATGCATTTAGTCATTTTATTTAAATCCAACGATGTCGATAAAAATTTTCTATAACAATGTCTATGCATTGCTTCGGGGTAGGTTGCAACATTTTAAAGTCGGGGTTGGTTGCAACATGTTGCAACCAACCTCATGCATTTATTTCAATTAACCGTGTTCATTATAGACCTGCTCATCACAATTAGGGCAATCACAGACACTCGAACAAAGCAGCATTAGAGGGAGGAACTCGCCGACAAAGCAGTTACAGCTTCTAAAAAACAAAAACCGTGCCAGTAGCAAAGAACCCTAGATAAGTCCAAGTGAACCAAAGAGAGTGACTAAACCTCAGTCCACGGTCAGTCAACCGGTACATAGCCAGTTGTCGAGCGTCACCAATCAACCGTGGCATAGCCAGTTGTCGAGCGTCACCAATCAACCGTGGCATAGCCAGTTGTCAAGCCGAATAGATTATAAAAACAAAAAAAGCAAATCACAACATACGATGATGTAAGAGACGAATGTCAGATAAGACAAACAGTGAGGAATCTGACAGCGATATAAATGATGACGATGATGGAAAAGGTTTTTGTGTAGGCCTACGAGAAGGTTCATCTGACGATGTCGATTATCTTGATGAAACACGGTCTGTGGAAGATGATGATGATTAGGCCTACTCTGTACGTCATGATCGTTTAAAACAAGGTGATTACGTGATGGTCAAACTTCAAGGACTTAAAATACAGCTCATTTTGTGGCTCGTATGACCGACAATTCATCGTCGGATGATTTAGAAACGGAGGTCACATATTTTGCCACAAAATCGACTTGGCGTTAATTTGATGATAAAGAAACTGTTCGATTTGTAATTCCAAAAATTTCAAGAACATATCCGGTTCCAATAGAGGATAATAATGAAGAAACTGCCTATTCCGTTAATAATGGCACTAAGCGAGTCAGTACGCAAATAACATTCCCATTTTCCTTTTCTGGTCACAATTTGAAGGCTTGAAAAGCTCTACAATATTTAATTAAATCTTGAACATTATAAGCCTAAATAGGTAGAAGTAGCCTAGCCTGCTATGGGAGCTATATGCCTATCGAGTATATATATAGGACATTTTACAAAACGATTATTGCAGCAAAACAGTTTAATATCTTGATTAATGCTTTTGATTAGATTTAATTTTGATTTTCTTCAATTTATTACATTCTGATATGTAGGCAAGCCTCTGTAAGCTCTGGGCAATGCAGCCTCAGTTGAATAATTAGGCCTATACTACTTTCAATACTGTTGCAACCTTCCCCAGGGTCGTTGCAACCAACCCCGGCCCGGGTTGGTTGCAACAGTTTGAAGCCCTCTGTTCAGCTGGCTATTGTGGTTACATCTTTGGTCACTGAGATCGTCACTGTAGCTTGTTTTGGTGCTGAGATATAAAGGATACATATGGGCTAAAATGGTTGTAGGTTGTTCCAAAAATAAAAAATGGCAAATAAAAATGTGATGATGTTGCATTGCAACCCCGGTAGGCCTTATACTTATAAAAATAATTATCTTTTGACGCTGACGTGTACTGGGAAATTAAGCAGCATTAGGCCTAAGTCTGGTTATCCTTGACAGGATGACTGTCTATGAAATACAACATCAGCTGGGTTGGTAAATAGATTGGGTGCTTTGAAATGTATCCTGTGGTTGGGAATGTGTTTGTGCACAGTGCATCAGATAAATGATTCTTCGACCTTTGGACCTCGGTCGTAGCTGCCTCTATCTCTATGCTTTTGCGGGACTTCTATAGAAACAAGACTAGTGTAATATTTATACCTTTGTGCTTCCGAGAAGTTTCTACAAAAAAGCCTAAAAACAATTATTGTATTACCTTTAGCATTGTGCTTCTGTTTAGTTTATATAAAAGGGTGACAAAGGTCTGGGTCTGACGGTGTCAGTTAGGGAATGCCTCTCCATGGCTACTTGGGGAGCTCTGTTTTCCCACGTTGGGTTTGGCTGACAGCGGAAATCTTCGTTCTGCATCTCGAGGTTAACTTAACTTGTTGTGTATACTTTTGGCGTTCAAAGACGCAACGTCGTGCCTTTTTCAGTGGTTGGGTCGACCACGTTGAATGACATTTCTTATGATTTGCGTGTTCTTTTAGCTACAGACTCTGCATACATCTTTACCAAGCATATGAAAACTGTTCCTTAACGCCAATAATGGGCTAGGAACGCCTCTGAGTATAGGTTTCTTGGAGGGGCGCTGTATGTTCAGTCCTCTGAATGAATGAACAGGTTTGCTTTCAGAAAAATGTCAGAGATAGGCTTACTGTTGTTCAAAATATAGGATAAACGTGAAAAGGAACCGCTTTTGTTGTGACATACAGACCTAGGCTGCGTCGACCTTTACGTATTTACGTTTCATTGTTTAATCCTTCTAACTGATTACAATAGGCCTAATAGAGATTTCGTGTTGTTTAGAGACCGTGACCTGTCCTGCGGAGATACGTGATCTAATGGACGTCGCTCATGAGATGCGGCAGTTTGCTTACTGTCCTTACAGTCAGTTTCCAGTCGGAGCCGCTCTTCTCTGCCAAGACGGAACCGTATTCAGAGGTAAACCACGAACCATATACGTACGTACGTACGTATGTATACATACCAATTAATGGCTCTGCAAATTCTAGCTGGCACTATTGTGTCACTATAGTGGCAAGATAAGGGTCCAATGGGGACCATGCGAACGTGGATATCTGCAGAACATAATATCCAATGGACGCTACACACCTACACCATTGGGAAAGTCGTTTCTTGCTAACACGAGAGAATTAATTATATGACAATCCCGGACTAATATTTGTTTCAAGAGAAAAGTGATTTCTTTCGTACAAGAGAATTGATTATGGGGCAAACAAGTCTTGTTTCAAGAGAAAATTGATTTTTTTTATTGCCAAGGGAAAATTGATTATGGGGCATATACCTGTTCCAAGAGAAAAGCGATTTCTTGCTAACTAGAGAGAATTGATTATTGGACGAATACTTGTTTCAATAGAAAAGTGATTTTATTCCTTTCAGGAGCGAATGTGGAGAATGCGTCTTATGGTCTGAGCGTCTGCGCCGAGCGAGTGGCTGTCATGAACGCCGTCACCAGCGGAAAGCAACGGTTCAAGGCAGTGGCCATCTGCTGGTCAGTCCAAAAGTTCCTATCGTATTCTTTCTTTTGAATTCTGACCACCTGTTGTTGGTCAGTCCACATAACTACATGGAAAAGACAAATGCAATTTTTGCTGTCGTTTCTTCGTTGTGCGGTTGTTTTTTCTTACTGTCATTGTGAATGTTCAGTTTATTGACTTGATTTGATAATGGTGGTAACAGCAGGAAAAGTAACTGAATACTGATCATGATTTCCTTCTTCGTTTGCATTTCAGTGACGTCAAGGACAGCTTCAAAGGACCTTGCGGCGCATGTCGACAGATTCTCATAGAGGTAAACGCTGTCAAAGGCCTTCTCAAACTCAAAGTCACCATTAACAACATGTATATTCACGATCCCCGCGTGTGTTCTCGTGTGTGTGGACGTGTTTGCAAGTGTGTGTGGGGGTGTGTGTGCGCGCGTGTGTATGTGTGTGTGTGTGCGCGCGCGTGTTTGTGTGTGTGTTTCTGAGTTTCTATAGATATGATCATTGATACTCAAATTCGCTTAAATAGTCCTATGGTTATATATACATGTAACTTAAGCTGAAATTAAAGTATGGACTACTTTTCGCTGCTGTAATACTGTTGGTTTCCAAGCTATTCAATTTTACAACTTCATGGCTGTGACTACAATTTTTTTATGATGATGATTTGTTTTTAAGCGACCATTAATTTATGCCTCTGTATTAATCCCAGGCTCATCTGAAGACTTATCTAAAAGAGAATGCTATTTGAGATGCTCTAAACATTCTTGTTAATGTTACGTCACCTCCACTTGGTGCGCATTAGTCCAGTGGTAAGCATGTTGGACTGGCAACCGAGAGGTCGGGGTTTCAAATCCTCGCCATCAGTGCACACATTTGTTCGACATTTCTGCTCCAGATGCTTCACAAGCCAATTCATCTCTATTATGAGTAGGCCAACGCTAACTAACTGCTCACAGTCGATGGGAAGATGAGACGGCGAGGGAAAGGACTGGTCACTCGCCTTCATATACGCCCAGGCAAAGAAAATGAAGTAGCTAACACTTCATACCCATGGCTGCCACTCAGCTTAAGAGATTGCTCTACTACTTCTTCATCATCACCATCATCATCTTCTTCGTCTTCTTCGTCTTCGTCTTCTTCCTCCTCTTCCTCCTCCTCCTCTTCCTCGCATTCGCTCTCTTCTTCTACATCTACCAGTGCGTTAACTCAACCGATTCGATGTCTATTTTGTAAATGCAGTTTGGGAGTCAACTGGATCTCTACCTTGTACAACCGGACAAGAAATGGAAGCGAGTGACGCTGGAGTCTCTGCTGCCTCTAGCATTCACTCCAGCGGCGCTGGAGGAGGAACGGGTCTGACGAAAGACAAAAGAACTCAAACCGCAGGGCTGGCTACCCACACAAGGCCATGCCACTTGTCCAAGGCCATGCTACCCGTCCAAGACCCTGATAAATACATTTAACTCTTCGATTTCTGTACCTGTCAGAGCACATCCAAAGGGGTTCCGCGACACTTCGTCTACCGACATTTCGTCTACGACACTTCGTCTACAGACACTTCGTCTAACGACATTTCGTCTACAAGTGTATCTTTATCCATTACGGCTAATCAACAGAGGCCGCTTTCTTATAGTTTCGCTAAAACGTGCTATATATTCTCAGGAATCCAGCTTCTAATTACTGACAAGATTATTTTCATCAATCCAGCTTCTATTGAATGGAAACTTATTTTCATCCATGCATCCAGGTTGATTTCCAGCTTCTATTTACTGGAAAAATTATTTCAATCAATCCAGCTTCTATTTCAACACAGGGATGTTTTTATCAATCTCACTTCCATTTAGGGAAACAGTTTTTTTCATCAATCCAGCTTCCATTTTAAAGTGACAATATAAAATAACTTTGTAGACGAAATGTCGGTAGACGAAGTGTCGTGACACCCATCCAAAGGTCACCACCCATGTGGTTTCTCACTCAGAGTTCAACCTTGATCCTCCGTGTGCCTCTGTAGTCTCACAATATGATGTTGTCGACTCGTGTAGGCCTATGTCTCGTGTTAGGCAACGACTCAATGTTCTCGTTTAAACCGAGCAGAAAATATTCCGATAACGAATCATTAGAATTCTCTGAAAACTGAAGGCATCTTGTAATAGCACAAAATAAAGCCTTTTGTTAAGGTTAGAACTAGTACACTGTTTCAATGCGAAGCTTAATTTTGCTAATGTATCGATATATTGATGCAATCGGTTTCCGGGTCCTACTGACGGCTATTTCCAAAATTGGAAAAGCGATCGCAAGATAGAAGACGGATTTTTCACCAGTGGAAACAGTATTCAGTGTCGAATGACATCTTCTGGTATGGTCGTTGACAAGTCATGCATGCACCTTATCTTTCAGGCTACTTCCTATTTTAGCAATCGTTTTATATAATAATTAATATATATTGGGGTGCTCGATAGTGTAGTGGTAGGCGTGATAGACTGTCAATCGAGAGGCACGGGGTTCAAATCCCCACCTAAATTTAATTCGAGATTTCTGCTTCATCTGCATTCCTAGCCAACGGTTTACGTTGAATTTAGCGCGCACATTTCGCCGACCTTCATCTCAGCGACCTCAATTCGCCGCCGCGAAACTGAGCGCCGACACAATTCGGCGCCATCAAACACAGCGACTACACAATTCGCCGCCATTCATTTAAGCGACTCTTATGATAACAATGTCAAAGTTTATTTTTGTAACTTGCGCTTTACGGGTCCCGATTTTGAAGATTTTCTAATGACAACACAAACCCTAACCCTGACCCTAACCGACCCTCACGACGCCATTAGTACTAAACTTCTTCATTGAACCAGGCTGATTATAATACATACTCCCCTCGAATAATTATGGGTGTCATTATTCGGGAGTCTCGGCCTCTCGGGACCCCTAAAGCGCAAGTTTACCCGCCAAACCCCGCCTTATTAAGAACAATTTTGCTTTGATTTTGCTTTGATGTTCTAGTCAAGAACACGTGTTGTTTACGCACGGTATTTAGTATTAAAGCAGCGCTGAAATTAATGGCGGCGAATTGTGTAGTCGCTGTGTTTGATGGCGCCGAATTGTGTCGGCGCTCAGTTTCGCGGCGGCGAATTGAGGTCGCTGAGATGAAGGTCTGCGAAATGTGCGCGCTCAATTCAACGGATACCCTAGCCAACTCGGCTATAATGAGTACACTGACCTACAGTCCTACACTGCCGGTGGGAAGATGAGACGGTGAGGGAGAGGACTGACCATCCGCCCTCACGTGCCGAAACTAAGAAAATGAAGTCGCTAACACTTCATACCCACGTCTGCCTCAGAGCTAGCTTCTCGTCGTCTTCTTCTTCTTCTTCTTCTTCTTCTTTCTTCTTCTTCTTCTTCTTCTTCTTCTTCTTCTTCTTCTTCTTCTTCTTCTTCTTCTTCTCTTCTTCTTCTTCTTCTTCTTCTTCTTCTTCTTCTTCTTCTTCTTCTTCTTCTTCTTCTTCTTCTTCTTCTTCTTCTTTCTTCTTTCTTCTTCCTTCTTCTTCTTCTTCTTCTTCTTCTTCTTCTTCTTCTTCTTCTAATATTTTATGTGCTTAAAAGATTATAATGCTAAAATTTTTGTTTGATGAATGCCAAATAAAGTGGAACTTGTTTTTATGTTTTAAGCCAATCAAGCAGATAATTGTATCAGTCTACTCAATCTAGGTTTATCTAAGCTGTAACAATATGGTACTATATATCAATCACCGTAACTCGTCTAGTTTTCTCTGTGCACTGTTTTGCATATAGGAAGTTTATTTTAATGATATTTAACATAATATAGTCTATGGCTGATGAACAGAGTGGCGCTATATAAATTGTCTTAACCCTCGGGCTACCAAGGGGTGTGGTTGCCACCCCCCTAGGTTTTTTTCATCTCAAACTTTTTCCGTATGGGAATAAAAATTTGACCTTTTAGGTAGCTGTAGGGGGTTCATTTACACACGTTTTGAGGTAAAATGTGAGATGATATCTCACACCGTTCAAAAGTTATACCCAATATACCTGAGGTACCAGGGGGTGGATACCACCCCTAGATTTTCGACTATATCTTATCCGTCATTTAATATTAAGAGACACAAATTATACCATTCTATAGAGGGAATGTGGGGCTACATTTTTATGGTCACTGAGTTGACCTGAGACAACCAGAAGTGCTCAAAATAAATAATAATACGCGTAATATGCGTGAAAAATGGCTGAATGAAAGGACTCCCCCCCTTAGTTTTTTTGTCTGTAGCGTATTCATTTGTCTTCCTGGAAGAGAAACAAAGATACCATTCTTTAGAGGGAATGAAGGGCTTCATTTGCATACCTACATCTTTGTCTTTTGAATACCGGAAGTGATCAAAATAAATAATACGCGTAATCTGTGTGAAAATGGCTGAATACAGCATTACAACGTAAACCGATATATATGTATGGATATATATGTATGGATGTACATTTATACTATATAAACATGTGTAGGGATGATTTTGTGTATCTTTTATACATAGATTAGTTTCAAAACACACATAATCTTATATTTGTTTATCCAAAAAGTACAAAATGTACGCAATAATATACAATATTGCTAATTAATGAGTTCCGTTGTTAAAAGTGATATAATTTCGAGGTGCATTCACATAATGTACAACTAAATATACCATTATGTGCAGAAATGAATGCTGAATCCAATGCTATATTACAAGTTATGATATGTAAAACCAAACACGAAATCCAGGGGGGTGGTAACCACCCCCCCTTGGTAGCCAGTGTTACAAAAAAAGCTTGGTAGCCCTAGGGTTAATAAGCAAATTAATCAGAATTAGATGCGCTTCCATGGTTTCAGCGTTTTGAAGTGTTGAGAAGAGGTGCGTGTAATGCGCACGCCGCATAGTGTCTGGAACAATCTTCCTTCTGAAATCCGCAAATATTTGGTTCCTCAACCATCACCTGCCTCCTCATGCACCTCTATCTATCACCCATCGGGCTTTCCTCTCAAAGCTGAAGTCTCACCTCTTCAAGAAATAGCCTACCCCGACTCGTCTCTTCCAATTCGTAATTAATTAATGCATTGATCAAAACAATATTCCAAACTTCCACTGGTGGAGAGGGAATTCCCACATCACCGCGCGCACACGCACGCACACACACATATACAATCGGTCTACAATTATAATAGTTACATTACCTACTATGCATACTTATTACTTACATATTACATACATACATAAGGGCCACAAAGATACATACATGCATGCATACATACATACATACATACATACATACATACATACATACATACATACATACATACATACATAGGCCTACATACATACATGCATACATACATATACATAAATACATATGCTACATATATGTCATGCATACATAAACAGTGCACTTATTATGCGCTCAAGAGAAGTAGCCTGCCTCCAATATCTGGGGGACAAAGAATTAAAATTGTGAGTGAACGTGAGTTAAGGACTTGCATTAATCGTCTCAGAGGTGAGTGACATGGGAGGCTTAAGCATTAGCGTCGCCACGGGGGGGGGGGGGGGCAGCTGCCCCCAACCCTGGTCAGACTGGGTCCTGGAATTCGTGCAAATCCGGTGAGTTTTTTTAGGGAGGGGGGTACCCTATGTGGTGTGTGGTTTGACATTTTACATTGAAAGTCCTCTTCTCCTCTTCCAAAGTTTGTTTTATTTTCAAGGACTAATCACTAATCAACAGGTGACGGATTGTGCTTTACACAAAGTATACAGAAGAATCGGGAAATTCCTATGTCGTTTATCTCCTATTCGCAGTGGTGAGTCATGATGGGGTGACCTATTTATTTACGCAGCCGCATTCCAACAGCCTAGCCCCCGCCATATATACGCCACCTAGTTTACATGCAAACCTACACAAATACATTTCGCTTGTAAACTGTCACTTTCATTGGTCACTCTCTTCTGACACCTCACTGCTAAGTTGACTGTCCAAGATTACATATGATATGGGTATTAAATTTTAATAGTCTGCCTGCCTCTTTGAGCTACATCTGCAGGGATGCAAACAGATGATTCATTCCCGCTCAACGGGTGCACGCACGAGCACCAGTTTGCTAGTGTTTGCGTGTTTGTAGATATGTATGTGGCGTGTGTGTGGGCATAATACTTGTTGCGAAATAGATACATACAGAGACAAAACATAGCAAAATGATTGACACTATCTTGGTTTTAAGACAAGGGAATCAAAATATTCATGAATTAATACTCCCACACCCGCCAATTCTCGAGAGCAGTGGGAACGCCATTTCCAGTTCCAACGCATTCCCGCCCACTTTAACCTCTGAGTACAGTCGTTTAAAGCAATCGGCGTTCTGTTTCTATTGTCGATTGTTTTCCAGTAAACTGCAGCATCACTGCTTGGCTTCCCGATTCGGTATAGTTGAATCTTTCATGCTTGGTTTGTATACCATTTGTAAACTATATGTCAGCTAATTGTGTGTGGTCAGCAATCTGTTTACCTTAAGGCTTATGGCGTTCTTGGATATTGAACGTATTTTCTAGTTTTTATATTAATTTCAATAAATGTCGGGTTTGCTAATATTACCTGCAGTCCAGGGCCGTATTTACTTAGGTGGAGGCCCCAGTGCACCGCTGTGGTGGAGGGCTGGAGGCCCCTTAGCTCGCCGCACACCAGGCATGCAGTGCCCAACATATTCAAAAAGTTGACGACTGGGGTGGTGGGTAGCGAGTGTTGATGAGGGGGTAGTAACGAGAGTTTCCCCTGAATTTTCGAGGGGGGAGTAAAAATTTCTCCTCCTGGATCATACCTAAAACTAACTTCAGACCTTTTAAGTTTTAACTGTTTCTTAGTTTGCTGAAATACTTCATAATCAATTATGAAGCACAAGTAAAAAAATTCTTGCATTTGTGGTGGAGGCCCTTTGTGGTGGAGGCCCCGGTGCACTGGCACCTAGTGCACATGCCTAAATCCAGGCCTGCTGCAGTCAAACTCAAACGCCGTTCAAACTACATCTTAAGTCTCGGGCTAGCACGGTTCTTGGACGGGGACCTTAAATTGTGTGGCGTCCATTCGAACGGGCGAGCAGTTACGAAGGATGTAACCCAATCAATTCATTGAAAAATGAGCAGGGTCGAGGCCGTATACGGTCACTAAAGAAAAACGCGAACATTAAACATTTAGCTACGAGTCACAGTTGGCTCCTATCAGCGCTGAAATAATAGAGCAATTTTGTTCCGATGACAGCTTAAAATGCTACCATTACAGTCTGGAAATTCAAAAAAAAATTCAGTGGGGAGGGGGCACATCCACCTCCCCAAACCCCTCCCCCTGCTCGGCGCTCCGCGCCTCTGCGATCGTCCTTCGGACGCTCATTTCTCTGTCCTCCTATGCTTTGCCCCCCCCAACCTTGAAGCTCTGGCGACGCCACTGGGCTTAAGCCCGTAGGTCTTCTCCTCGCGTTACAACCCGAGCACTCTACAGGCCAAACACTAACATTTACCAAATAAATCTGCCGTGCCCATAGAATAGGCCTATGCTACATAGGCCTATTTTGTGTTCGTTTTACTCTGTAGGATTATTACAAAATAAACAATTTCCATGAGTGTCAGTTAGACGGATAGGGATCGAGAGACCGTATATACGTCGATGGGAGAGACGGCGATGATCAACATTTTGACTGAGATTAAACTCGCAATTATAGCGCATTTTCTCATTTAGTTCATCGGCTTTTGTAGAACAAAATACGAAATTAAACAATACTTGGCACAAATGTAGGCCTAAGTGCAGAGGGTCTACACACAGTTTTTCATCTTGAGAAATTATGTCCAAATGCACCCGAGACCGAATAAAAGAGGGTGTAGTAAGTACGTATTGCATTACTCTCTTTTTTTTTATTACAGGCTGTCTGTTCTTTTAGTAGTTAAGATTTATGTATTCTGTCATTTGTGTTCTGGTTTAATTGTTTCAATTGCATAACTGTACAATGTAACCGGTTGCGGTTTGACAACCGGATTGTTTCAATAAAGAATATTATAGGCCCCTATAGGCGTATATGTATCTCGCAGATCCACAGATGTCTGTTTAATTATAATTAATGATTTCTTGTAATTTTGTGATTTATGTGATTTTGTTATTTAACACTATTAGATTGTTCTTATCCGATGTACCTGCAGTACGTGTGTAGGCTGTTCATTAAAGTTACTTTCGATATTTAGTTTAAATTAGTTAAGGTTAGTTAAGATTTTATGTTAATCAAGTCAACAACTGTTATACTATATAAAGCATCTTTCGGTCGCCACATATTATGTTGAAATTGTATAGAGGGTGTCCCTACTTTCAGGGCCTTCCCTTGTGGCATTCAACAATCCATACTTAAAAAATGCAATCTGATTTGTAATATTATTGTTTATTGTTGTTTGGCTACAAATAAACGATTGATTGATAAAGCACGTACGTACTTACTCTCTTATCAGACCACCACGCCCTTACTTACTTTAAGGCAGGAGTCCATGATTCGTCAACGGAAATGACGTCATAATTATTCGCGTCCATCGCTTACAAAAAGGGCGGCCATTGTAAAATTTGCAATTTGGATGATATGTTTAATATCGTTTTTTAATCATTTTATGACGAAGGCATTGTCGTTAAATAAATTACGATAGTTTGGTTCAGAAACTCAGATTGAAAGCTTGTGTCGTCGAAATCCGTCGTGCTCGTTTTGCATTTGAAGAAAGGTTACAATAAGCAACATATATTTTTCTCAGGTAGCTACCGTATACACTATTTTCGATATGGATAAATCTTCTGCGGCTGAAAATTTTGCCTCAGAAGTAACATTTTCGATACAATTCTGCGGCGGAAGACCTTTGCGCATGCGCAACCTTCGGCGCATGCGCATTGTTAAAAATGCGGTACTTCTATAAATTGGCGTCGTGAGGGTCGGTTAGAGTCAGGTTAGTCGCAGTGACGGTCGGGTAGGGTCAGTGGCGGCACTACACCAGGGCATGCCAGGGCAAATGCCCTGGTAAAAAAGCCTTTGCCCTAGTCGTTGCCCTGCCAAATATTTGGCTCCAAAATTTTGCTATACAGCTTTATAGCATGATACACGATACACAACTGCAGGTCCACAGACGTGTGCATGTGTGGTCTATAAGTCACCTACACATGTGTCGGAATATTTGAACCACAGTAGAAGCGAACACTCAGTTGTTTGTACATGGAGACACGCTCGATATACGGCCAGTGAGTGATGATTCTTCCATTGAGGCATGCATCCACTCTGCTCCAGCGTGTCTATCCCTCTCTGTCTCTGTCTGTCAGTCTGTCTGTCTCTCTCTCTATATGCATACATATATAACATAATATATGTATTATTATTATATATATATATATATATATATATATATCGCTGTCTCTGTCGCCTGTCTCCTACAATGTCTCTGTACAAGCCATGGTATACTGTATATTCATTCGTTTACCGTACTTTTAAATGTAATACGTAGACGAAAATTATCATCATCAGCCATGAATCCCTTGAAACGTATGTACAGTTCTGGCATTCAGAAAGGAGCAGAGGAAAGTCGAAAATTGAGGTTCCTGTTGTCGGTACTCCTTCCACCAATTTGTTCTTTAATGCAAACCTCAGATGCTGATTATTCCTTCAGCTGCAGATGTTTGTGGAGAATGCAGATACAGCGGAGGAAGAAGCCGATGGCCCGATAGGCTAGCTATAGTTCACTTCGCTCCGATGTGCCGACAACTTCCAAGTAGAAAATAGACGTCGTTAGAGGTGAGGAAATTGACATTCTACTTCCAGTTCCACTGCTACCTCAATCTGAGATTTATTTAAGCTGGGCCGATCTTTCGCTATACTGATCGGGCACACTTTTCTTCCACTGTTGCATCTGCATGCTTCCTTTAATTAAGAGCATGACTTTATCTCAGGACCCATGTCATCCTATAGTAGTCCGTTTGAAGAAGATGGAAGCGGGGGGCCTATTGTCAGTAGCAAACACCAGGGTGAGAATTGCCGGGGAGGTTAGGGGTTCAACCCCTTGTATTTCTTAGGATCCCACAATAAAGTCTACATTTCACACGCAACCTGCACATAAATCAACGTCTAACCCCCTATAGGCTTAATTGCATCTCATATGACATGAGTTACTTGAGCAAATGCGTAAACAATACCTGAATCAATGGCTCTATTTGTTGAACTTATTGCTTTTGAAAACTGTTGTGCATGTTACCCAAAAGAGTATTTTTTTAGTAATGCTTTACTAAGTTCACTGAGATGTTATACTTTGCTTCACAAATGTGAAAAAGCGTTCAGCTTCAGGGGGCTTTGCCCACCTGAGCCTCTGACCTGACAAGTATAATAGTACAGAGGGCCGACTTTTTGCCAGCGCGGTAGCGCGAAATGGTCACCATGCATATGGTCACCATTATAAGTTCGCGCTACCACACTTGCAATAAATTACCTCTGCACTGGTTACTTGTATGACTGCCCTGGCTATGCCCTGGTAACAAAAAGTGTCTGGCGCCGCCGTACTTGGTAAGTAAGCACTCTACCTATGTCCATCATAACTATAATCAATCCCGCTTCCATTTCATCGAGAATTTTTTTAATCAATCCAGCTTCCATTTAATGACAAAATGTCTCAACTTCTATTTAACCAGAAAAATATTTTTCATCAATGGAACTCTTATGTAAGCAAAGAACTTTTCCCACTGGTCCAGCTTCGACTTACGGAAACAATTAGGCCTATTTTCATTATTCCAGCTTCTATTGCATCAAAAACTAAGTTTCATCAATCCAGCTTCTATTTACGGTAAAAATTATTTCCACCAATCCAACTTCTATTTAAAGATAGAAATGGTTTCATCAGTCCCACTTCCAGTTAGGGAAACAATTTTTTTTTCCTCAATCCAGCTTCCATTTCAATTTGACGATTTTAAATAATTTAGCAACCTAAACTACGGGTTTACCGGCCTACTGTTACACGGGATACAGAAATCTCCCTTTTTCTTGCATTACCCATGTTTTAATTGTACCTAGCAGTGCGACCACTCTCCATTTTCTGAATTCCCAAGCTCTTGCCAGAAAAATCCCAAGATTGGCCAAAAGTGTACCAGAAAATCCCAAGTTACCGAAAAGGAAAAAGATGTGATGAAATATGAAATGCGTTTTCACTTTTAACAATCACAATTATTCACAAACATGCCTAGCTAAGAACTCGCAAAGAAAAAAAACCGGAGCATAACATTGAATAAACAATGTTTACAGGTTACAATAATAATAAATGTCTTTCAGACTGAACGAGTTTTTCTAATCTGATTCGCTGCCACTGTTGCAAAGTAGGCCTACGGTAAAAACTAGTCTGTAGACCTTAGAAAAATCCCAAGATTGCTAGGCAAAATCCCCAGATCCGAAGTCGGACCCCCAAATTCCCAAGATCTTGGGAAAATCCCAAGCAGCGGTGGCACTGGTACCTAGTCCCAAGTTGTACAATAAGTTTTGTTAAATTCCAAATGGTTATATTTTGGCGGAATAAATTTTCTGTTTTGAAAGTGTTTGATAGTAGGCCTACTTAGACAGTCTGCTGGGCTTATTATCTAGAAGAGGGGCGCACTTCATGTCATGGAAAGCATCTGAGTGATGGCTCGAGTTGTAGCCTATCCTGTGAAACTAAAATCGTGACTTCCAGTCTGGATCTCTTTGACGATTAGCTGGGTATCAAATAGTTTGGCGGTAATCTTGCAGTTTAGGTGCTCTAATTATTTTTGCATTGGTACCCATTGAAACTGCAGGTTAAGTGCTTTATTTTTTGCATTTAAGAAAAATTATTTTTCATCAATCCAACTTCTATTAATATTTTAAGTAAGATTCATTTTCATCAATTCAACTTCTATTTTAGCAAGATTCACTTTATCAAAATCTTGACTTAGTTTCATCAATCCAGCATCTATTTCAGCAAACAATTATTTCAACCAATCCAGCTTCCATTTAGGCAAACAACAATTTCCATCAATCCAGCTTCTATTTTAAATTGACCATGTCTATCAATGAGAAATAATTAAATCACCTAAACTGGTTTGGCTAGTATAGTGATTAAGCCTAGTGAAGTTTCTTCCGGAATTGGGTTCTTCCAAGTTGGCAACCCTTAGTACACTTCTATAAAGTAAGAAATGTAGAGCTTTGAACCTTTTGAATAAAAATTTAAATTCTGGGCCTTGGATTTGCCATGGTTTGAACCATAGATTTAGCATTTTCATCAGTTAAGATGGATGATTCTATTATTGCATATTTCCAATGTCACACATTTTCACACCTATTTAGAGTTGAAGGGGAGACTGGTTGCATATACCCAAACCCAAATACATACAGCAGTTCATAAATATATATGTTATAGTAACGCTAGAAGTTGGATGAGCGATGAAAACATGGTATTAATGCTAAGTAACATTAGAAGTTGGATGAGCATAATTATGTATAGCAGAAGTAGATGTTGGATGAGCGATCAAAATATTTATAGTATACGAAGTAGAAGTTGGATGAGGGATGGAAATATGTTATAGTATCTATAGAAGTAGAAGTTGGATGAGCGATGAAAACATGGCTAAAATATGTTTTGACTAATTTTACGACGCTGTACATATTGGGTTTTGGGTATATGCAGACCGGTTGGGAGTAGAGTGGACAGTCCAGTTGGGCCATAAAATAACCTAAATAGGTTGACACCAAATTATAAAAATGAGCACCACTGTTAAGTAGGATTTGTGTAGCAAATATAATATAACAACTGAGCAGCCACTGAGCTATTTAGTTAAACAACTATATTTAGTTATTTATGTATGCACTTTGTTTTCGATAAAGCCACGTTTGGTGTGGGCACTGGCAGTCTCATCCACAGAGACATCTTGACCTACATTTGAACCATTGTACCCTAACTGGGTCACTGGGTCATTAACTTTTTTGTATGGAAATACATATGCACATGTATGTATATTACATAGGCTTTAGTATAGAACCCATGTGACCAAAATTATGATTTTGTGTAGCGACGCTTCAAGAGAAACTTCTCAGAGGGCCTCCCGACTATGCAAAACCACAATCAAACAGAATGCTGTCCAAAGACTGGGTGTCCAGAAGTTGAGAAGGGAACAATTGTACCATTGTTAAGACCTATAGCATGGTGGAAAATTTCTGCTGACCCTTGTTAGTGTCCTAGCCACACTTTTTTAGACATTTAAAAGTTTCATGTTGGTGAGAGTTTTACTGATGACCTTTATAGGATCCAGTCACATCCAGTGTAAAGCTCAAGGTTACCAAAATTGTTCATGGCCTTTTTTTTAGTTAATCACCTTTTCAGCCGAGTTTTCCAGATATAATTTGCATTTATAACATCTCACTCTTGTTGCTCTTTATTTCTTTATTTTCCTGGTTTCCCATTTCTGCATATTCTGTTACCGACACATGACATGATGATGGAAGGCAACTAAATAGCATGCCTCCTCTAAACGCAAAGGGTGAGTGAGGGCCATGGTCACATTGGTCAGTCACCCTTGACCTGCCATTGGGTACAAATACAACTTATAAATAAAATTATATGTAGAGCTGTTTTGATTGTATTGAAGATTTGAAGATGCAAACAAGAGTCCCTAGCCAAGAGACACGTTACAACTGTGCATATTGTAACAAAACATTTGCAGACAGTTGTAGTCTCAAAAGCCACATTAGAACCCACACTGGAGAAAAACCATACATGTGCACTTTATGCCATAAGGCATTTGCATGTAAGAGTAATCTGCAATGCCATACAAGATCCCATACTGGAGAAAGACCATACATTTGCCAGTTATGCAACACAATGTTTGTGCAGAGGAGTTCTCTAGAAAGGCACACAAGAACTCACACTGGAGAAAAGCCATACAAGTGCAATTTATGCTATAAGGCATTTGCAGATAGGAGTAATCTGCAATGCCATACAAGATCCCATACTGGAGAAACACCATACATTTGCCAGTTATGCAACACAATGTTTAGTCAGAGGAGTTCTCTGGAAAGGCATAAAAGGACCCACACTGGAGAAAAACCATATAAGTGCAATTTATGTCACAAAACATTTCCATGGAAGAGTTCTCTTGTGTGCCATACAATAACGCACACTGGAGAAAAACCATACAAGTGCAATTTATGCCATAAGGCATATGCAGAAACAAGTAATCTACAATGCCATGCAAGTTCCCATACTGGAGAAAGACCATACATTTGCCAGCTTTGCAACACAATGTTTGGTCAGAGGAGTTCTCTAGAAAAACACATAAGAACTCACACTGGAGAAAAACCATACAAATGCAATTTATGTAACAAATTATTTGCACAAAGCAGTCATCTTGTGCGCCACACAAGAACCCACACTGGAGAAAAACCATACAAGTGCAATTTATGTCACAAATTATTTGCACAAAGCAGTCATCTTGTGCGCCACACAAGAACCCACACTGGAGAAAAACCATACAAGTGCACTTTATGCCATAAGGTGTTTGCAGATATGGGTAATCTACAATGCCATACAAGATCCCATACTGGAGAAAGACCATACATTTGCCAGTTTTGCAACACAATGTCTATGCGGAGGAGTTCTCTAGAAAAGCACATAAGAACTCACACTGGAGAAAAACCATACAAGTGCAATTTATGTAATAAGGTATTTGCACATATGAGTACTCTACAATGCCATACAAGATCCCATACTGGAGAAAGACCATACATTTGCCAGTTTTGCAATGCAATGTTTGTGCAGAGGAGTTCTCTAGAAAGGCACATAATAACTCACACTGGAGAAAAGCCATACAAGTGCAATTTATGCTATAAGGCATTTGCAGATACGAGTAATCTACAATGCCACAAAAAATCCCATACTGGAGAAAAACCATACATTTGCCAGTTTTGCAACACAATGTCTATGCAGAGGAGTTCTCTAGAAAAGCACATAAGAACTCATACAGGAGAAAAACCATACAAGTGCAACTTATGTCACAAATTATTTGCACAAAGCAGTCATCTTGTGCGCCACACAAGAACCCACACTGGAGAAAAACCATACAAGTGCAATTTATGTCACAAATTCTTTGCACAAAGCAGTCATCTGGTGTACCACACAAGAGCCCACACTGGTGAAAAACCATACAAGTGCACTTTATGCCATAAGTCATTTGCAGAAACGAGTAATCTACAACGCCATACAAAAACCCATACTGGAGAAACACCATACATTTGCCAGTTATGCAACACAATGTTTGGTCATAAGACCTCTCTAGAAAGGCATAAAAGGACCCACACTGGAGAAAATCCTTAGAAGTGCAATTTGCGTCACAAATTATTTGCATGAAGTAGTCATCTGGAGCACCGCACACGAAGCCACACTAGAGAAAAACCTTAGAAGTGCACTTTATTTGAGAAAACATATGCTTCTAGAATCAATGTACAATGCCAAACTACATCCCATGCTGGAGAAAAACCATAGAAATGCAGAATTGACAGAACTCACAGAACTGGGCAATTTCGAAGCTTTGATCACCCACCTGGATAGCCTGAAAGCTCATCAACATTGTCTTGTCTACACTTTCGTTGTTGCTGTTAGCAAACTCAAACGTTGCAAACTCTAACTGTAAGATTTTATTGCTCGATCATCTGGCCCTCTAAAAATTCCAGTATTTCCTAAGATGAGGACTTGAGACGCTCCTGTCAAAACGAGATGCACCGCTGCTAGGCCTATTAATCGTATTGAAAGTTTATGAACTGCTGTCTGCAAATTGTGTCTAAGTGTTGTTTCATTGGTAATCGTAAACACAACATTTCTAAAGCGCTACTCTGAAGCTAAGCGTAGGGCACCAGCTTATTCACGAGCATAGCGTCGTCTAGACATCGGAGAGAGAGAGTGAGAGAGAGAGAGAGCGAGAGAGCGAGAGAGAGCGAGCGCGCACGTAGGCCTATCTCAATGGTATGAAACGGCGTCTAATTTGTAATTGATTCTAATTGGAATGAGCTTTGTATGTCGACGAGAATTATAGCAGTAGTAATAGTAAACAATGAATAAATTATCATAAATGATCATTAATAATAATTAATAATAATAAGCAATAATAATTGATAATAATAAGATAGTGATGAGTCCATCTTCATTACGCTAACAGAGTTTAGAATTAACTAGATTAAAGTAGATTAGAAGTATCTGCCAAACAAATGAAGTAGGCCAAATGCAATTTGTGAGTCGGCAGAATTTTCGAAGCTCGGTATATGAGCGCGAACAATTATTAGGTGACACCTAGCGAACAGACGAGTACTAAAATGATGTTGCTCGTATACTAGTAACATTCTTCCTAACTATAGCCTAGAGCCTATATAATAGCCTATTTATTCGTTATCTGTTAAGCTCTAATTAGGAAGTAACAGACTTTTGAAAGCGCCAGAAACCTTTGGAGCTATAATGTTCCTTTTTACGCACATAATTATATACATGACAAATGTGTCTCATACATCAGTGACATCACCTTTTTCTCCAAAACTGGTAGGCCTAGGCCTCACTAGTATGAGTTCTTAATTATTTTACATCTTTCGATAACCTCTGATATGACACAGTACTCGTGAATTAATTGGTATATTATTGTACTTAGCTCGGCATAGCGCTTTAATTATCAATTTCGTGAGACTCTTAAGTGGCGCTATATAAATGTCTTGTTACATTACATTACGTAGGCTATTGTTTGCCATGTAAGAGGTTGCAGTTTGTAATTCCGAATTCGGAATTACCTACAATCCGCAACCCGTTATGTGTCTATAGATGGCAAACATTAATAGCCTAGGTAGGCCTACATACATAAAAAGCGAATAATTTTTTATAACATCGTAAGCTCAGAAGCGCTCAACACGTGGCCATCAAACAGCTGAAAAGTGCGTCTTTAAGAGTCGTGAGAAAACCATGTAACCACATGCAGCATTAGTGGCACGCACAGATGGCGGAAGAGTATTCCAGATCCGTGGCGCCACAATCGAGAAGTCCCGACGAGCACGGGTGATGGTTCGAAACGAAGGTACAATGGGGGACTCGGTAAAAATGGCTGCTATAGGTGGCGCCAGGATGGGATATAGTTTGGCTACTCTAGGTAAAATGTGTGCTCTGTTGTGCGGTAGGTTTATTTCATAGACATCTTACATTTAATATATGATGTCTATGGTTTATTTACGCTAAAGTTGTCTAAAGTTTGACCACATCACATACTGGCGACGCCTATCGCCGCTTAAAGGAACTGCTCACAGAGTCCCCCATTAAGTCATTTCTCGAGGCAGACCGCAGAGCCCGCCGACCAGTTTGAGTGCCAGCTGGAAGGCACAGTTCAGCAATGTAGTCCGGAGCAGTACCAGTCGTAGCCTTCCAAACCAGCGTAGCAATTTTGAATTTCACACGATCAGCAACTGGAAGCCAGTGTAGCTCACGTCGCATGTAGTCGCGCGCGGATATGTGTGAACATTTCGGCAGGTCAGCCAGAAGTCTGGCTGCTGCATTCTGAACGAGCTGAAGTTGACGAATGCGGAACTCAGGGAGGCCCAGGACTGCCAGGAGGACTCCATTACAGTAGTCAAGACGTGTGAGAACAAAAGAGTGTATTAGCACAGCCGCGGCATTCAGCGACAGCTAGCGTCCTCCGTATAACTCGGATCTGTCTGAGCTCGTAGTAACTTGTCCTTGAAATATGTGACACATGATCAGCCATTGTAAGCCCACCATCAAGAAGCACCCCAAGATCCCTCACCACATCACAGGACTGTCCACCAAGGGATGCTGATGCAAGGGCATCAATCCTACAACGTGAACGTAACCTAGGCCTAAATAGACTGTCTTCAACGGGAAGAAGACATAGATGATTTCATATACTAGGCTGATTGTCAATGGATGGTTTATAATTGCTGCTAGTTAGGCTAATTAGCCTATTGTTGTTTACTAGGTTTGGTTTTAGGCGTTTAAAGAGGACCCTCATTATGAAATACTATTGTGACACTGAAGAAATGCGGAATTTAACGATTTATTGTTATGATGGGAAAAGTAAGAATCACTTGCTATAGGTTTACCGCAAGATTAGCCCAGATTGAATTTTTATTTGTCATTCAGATTTAGGTTTTTAAAGTTGTCTTTAGCAGGTAAGGCGCCACATAAACATCTGAAGAATGCGAATTTTAGTCACGTGGGATTACCGCAAACACAGGAAGTTTAAAAACATTAAATTAATTAATTAATAAAAAAAGAGAAATCAAAATTGCATCTGAAATTTTTTAGATCGAGGTTGGCAAAAATCTCTCACTCTAAAGTATAATCCTCCGTAGATTACGGGTTTTCTTATAGTTGTCGATTTATTGCGAACGTGAAAAGTTGTTTCTTTATTACTTTTGCGATCGATGCACGGTGTCCCTACTACTACAGTGACTTGTGTTATCGTTTGACCGACTTAGCGATTGTGTCCTCTGCTAGTGCCTCATTAAGCGTTAAATATAATCGTAAACTCTGAACTTCTAAAGCGCTGTTCTAAAGCTAAGCGCAGAGCAGAGCACAGCCGTAGCTTATTCACGTGCGGTTAATGAAAAGCCTAAGGAGGTTTCCAGTTAATCGTGAAGTCAGAAGGAAGGCATAAATATTGAGGACAAGAAGTCAATAAGAATTAGCTTGCGTCGAGATTTATGTATTTTAGGATCAGTGTGCAATTATGTATTGGCCAGGTAACATATCATGTATATGAAAACAGTGATTATGTTTGCTTATTTATGAAGTGCTGCATTAGTAGAGAAGAAGGCAAACATTTAGTATCAGGGTGCGTAAGTTTACTGGCGTTTGATTGTATCTTTTGGCATGCTGCGCAGAAGGTACCATGTTTTCTGATGACGACACTCACCCTGACCCTAACCAACCCTCACGACGCATAACCGGGCAGGGGTAAAATGCTGATTTGCTGATTGCTGATTTGCTGATTGGTTAGCAATCAGCAAATCAGCATTTTACCCGTGCCCCGCATAACCTTACCCTAACCGACTGTTACGACGCCTAAACTGATGGCAGAAAACCTGCACACCCCGATTCTAAATGTTTACGGAGAATAACTCCTGACACTTGCATACCAGTAGCACCAGTGGCCATTTATAAAGCAGCTTTTAAGAACCACTGTGGCACTGTAAAGGAATGAAATATGAGATAGTGAAGAAAATGTGTTAGAAGTAATAATTATTTTAAAAAAGTAAAGGAAGAAATAATATTATGTTTACTGTAATCTTGTTCTATCTGAATTTGTAAACTAATGACCAAATGATTCAAATAAGCAATCATTATGTTTTGTTCTGTATATGTCTTCTGGTCACAAATCACAATGTCTGTGTGCTTCCGATTTGCATTTGTGTGACTTTGCATGCACTAAAAATGTTTATAATAATAATAAAAATAAGTACCTTTTGACTCGCCTTAAGGATGGGGGTCTGATTTTACATTATTAATATTATTAGTCTGCATCTATTGAGTTCCACTGATTAATGACCAAGCATCAATAATGATGGTAATAATAATAATAATAATAATAATCTTTTCTTTATTAAGCGGCTGACAAACGCACTGCGCTGTACATTTACATGTTATGCAATTTAAATCTTAACTACTAACAGAACAGACAGCCTGCAATACAACGGCGCTAATAGCAGCCTACAAAGCATATCCGCCCTACGGGGCTCGAACCCAGTACCTCTCGCTCTCCATGCCAGCGTGTTATCCAATGCGCTTCTGCCCACCATTTGGAAATCTGCTCTCATCTGTGCCCCTGGATTCAAACTGGTGCTGAGCAGTTTTGAGTTAAGGACTTTCTTAAGATTCTTACACTGTAGAGCTCAGAGGAGGCTCGAACCTGTACTCCATGTTATAAGGCGAGCGCTCTAACCAATCGGCTACTATGTTCCAAATAAGTAATGGTCCAACTCCTACTTAGCATATTTTCGTTCCTGAGGGAGCATTACTTCCTCAGGTATGAATTACTTAATTTTCTATTAGAAAACAAGGAATCTTTTGTGGCTGTTTTGCGAGAAGCTTTCAGTCATTGTCGCCTGATATTTATAAAGTTATCTTTAGGTAAAGTGAATGTTGCATGTGGATATATTGCTGCTGGCAGGAATTTACCTATTTCAGGGATGGCGAACCTTTGTTAAGGTGCATGCCAAAATGCCGCTAAAACATTTTTTTAAATACCGTTACATGCCACTCAGAATTTTGCAGTATATAGTTGTTTTTCTCATGTAGACCTGTTTCAATTGACAAAGCGCAAAAAAATTGAATTAAAAGACATTATTTCGAAGATGGTTTTAGAGTGGTGTTATAATAAAGTCCTTCAATAAAAGAAAATGTGGATTCCTACAGTGATTTTGTATTTCTGAGTTTTAAAATTTTTGGGGACCCTCCAAATTCCGCATGCCCAAAAAATTTTAACATGTGCCACTTGGGCACGCGTGCCATAGGTTCACCATCCCTGACCTACTTATTTATGCATTGTTTGTAGGCCTAGTATTTTTGCAGTGACAGGAAATGTGTAGAGGTACTTGCTGTTTTGATCCACTGAAAATTTTTTAGACATATCTGTTTTCATTTCAGAAACTAGAATTGTTGATATTTTGGACTGCAAGAGTCAACAGTTAGCCACGATTACCTAGAGAAATGGGACAGAGACTCGATGAAAATGATCACAAAATACGTCTTAAAGTCTTGTACTCTGGGTAGGTCATCTCTCACCTATCACTTGCAGGACAGTCAATCAAATCAACTTTATTGTTCACCGCTTCAATTCAGTGTTTACATGTTAAGACAGATTTTTTCCAATACAGTAACAATGGGTAAGGAACCTTGAGTTCTGCTAACAGGATAGCCATAGTTCCATATTAACCATAACCATCATTTTATTGTAGCCAAACCAGTATTACACAGATGATATTACATATAAGTATTTCGAGTGGTTACAATGGGGGGACCAGAAGGGACCTTGGTCCCACTAAGTAGGGCCCCCTAATTATCAGTTTCAGTATTGGATGGCGATTAGTTAAACAATAACAGTTGCAGTTTTACAATTTGACATTAAGTAGGTATTTACAACAAGGTAGCAGTCTTTGGTATAACAGACCTCGACCCGTTCGTAAGTATGCAACCAAACTGGCAATGTAACAGTAATGACCCGTTCATAAGTATGCAAACAAACTGGCAGTGTGACAGTAATGACCCATACATAAGTATGCAAACAAACTGGCAATGTAACAGAAATGACCCGTTCATAAGTATGCAAACAAACTGGCAATGTAACGGTAATGACACATTTCTAGCAAACCACATATTTTAGCATCAATCTTAGATAGTTGTTAGAATCAGTCTAGTCTATACAGTGTCTTATTTAGTTATTTTTTATGACTTTATTTCTTAAACATCATTATAATGAAATCAACATACTTATAGTTCACATAGTTGTATATAACATGACAAGCAGTATTATTATTATTCAGCAGCCAACATTGACAGACTCTTGCATAGAATCTGAAATCATCAGCTGCCAAAGGCTTTAATTTCTTTCCAGAGCTCATGTACTGCTGTGTGTTCTTGGCTCACTTAGCTGTTGTTGTTTAATCCTTTATTATATTGCACTGTATTGCATCTGGCCATTTATAAAACACCTCTTGCAGTAGTTCAGAGGCACAACTGAGAAGGCGTAGTACTGCCTAATAGTTGTACGGGCAAAAGGGACAAGAATATATCTTTTCACATTCTTACCTGCTTCAAATGGCTTATCGCGCCTCTGAGTAGGTTACCTTGGAGGGGCGCTATATAAGTCCTCTGAATGAATGAATGAATCGACCATTGGCTGTCTGGCTGTCTTAGTGCACTGATCGTCCGGATCTTGACCTGATTATGGTTTAGTGCAGGGGTCTCCAAAGTTTTCCAGCGGGGGGCCACATTGCTGACTTTCTAAAGCTCCACGGGCCAAAACTCCGGAGAAAAAATTTCTCTGTGCGCAGCTGTCCAGTGAATTGTGAGTAATGCGATGAATGCTTGGATTCATAATGTCTCCGAATATTGTACTTTTTAAGCACTGCAATGGTGTCATTGCATATCAGACACAGTGCCTTACAAACAGCGTCATGGATTTTGGCAATATGCATGTCAGAGTACAGCGGCGTTAAAATTTTCAATTTTCCCCATTCAGTTTGTTTATTCAAGGAGAGTTCCGCGGGCCAGATTAAAGGCCTTAGCGGGCCGGATGTGGCCCGCGGGCCGTACTTTGGAGACCCCTGGTTTAGTGTGGTGCACCATTGCTTGATACTTTGTGCATGTTTTCGACACTGGCACTATAGAAGTTACTATTTAGTTATACTAATTGAACTGCCCCTTTTGGTGTACCCCAAGGGTCGGTTTTGGGCCCTTTGCTGTACATCCTTTTAGGGTTGTTAATATCGGTTTTTTTGGCAAACCGATTATCGGTTTTAGAAATCCGATTTTAAGCCGATTATCGTTTTTATTGGCCTTCATAAAAAATTTAAAATATTATCATATAATGCAAGTTACTGAAAACCAATAATCGCTACGTACCGTACCGTAACGTACATACAGTGTGGGGTTCTACTATTACCTCGTTGGCTGTGGAAGTCTCCGTTTTATATATAAGAGCAATAATACATCGCTGTTGGGGTTCTACTATTACCTCGTTGGCTGTGGAAGTCTCCGTTTTATATTATAAGAGGCAATAATACGTCGCTGTGGGGTTCTACTATTACCTCGTTGGCTGTGGAAGGCTCCGTTTTATATGATAAGAGGCAATAATACGTCGCTGTGGGGTTCTACTATTACCTCGTTGGCTGTGGAAGTCTCCGTTTTATATATAAGAGGCAAAATTCGATAATCGTTTTGTCAATAATGAAAACCGATTATCGTTTTTCAAAACCGATAATCGGATTTCCGATTATCGTTTAACATCCCATCCTTTATACAGCTGATATTAGCTCCCTGCTGCGGTCTAGTGGGCTGCTGCATCAGCTTTATGCTGATGATATACAAGCTTATGTCCACTGCCGTGCGGCCGATGCGGCGGCCTCTGTTGGGCTGATGTGCCGTGCTATTGATGCCCTCTCTGGTTGGATGGCCTCGAACCGTCTGCTCTTAAACCCATCCAAAACTCAATGTATCTGGCTTGGTAGTCGCCGACAGCTGGCCGGTGTAGACATGCAACTGTTGGCTGAAACTTACCCTCATGTCACTTTTTCACTTACTGTACGTGACCTTGGAGCGACGCTCGACCAAGAGCTTAGATTTTCGCAACATGTTAACTTGCTTACGCGAAGCTGTTACTACCAGCTCCGCCAGCTGCGTGTTGTGCTCCGCTCTCTCTCTCATGATGCTGCCGTTGTTCTTGTCCATGCCTTTGTTACCAGCAGAGTCGATAACTGTAGTTCGATTCTCGCTGGTCTCCCTTCTGGCCTAATAAGCCGTCTTGACCGGGTCCTCCGCTCTGCTGCCCGACTGATTGGTCGTATTCCAAAATACGCTTCAGTCTCTGCTTACATGCGCGATGTTCTGCACTGGCTTCCTGCCTCGCAGCGCATCTCTTACAGAATGCAGCCTTAGTTTGGCGGTGCCTTGCTGGCTGTGCTCCATCATACCTATCTGACCTCTGTCGTCCCTGTCTCTGACCTAGCCCCCCCGTCGGGCTCTGCGTTCCTCGGCCAAGGGAGAGCTCCTTGTCCCTCGGGCCCGTTTATGTCTCAAGCAGCGCCGAGCCTTCTCGGTTGTTGGACCCTCAACCTGGAATGGGCTCCCCACTTGAGCTGCGCTTGATGCCTCGCAGCAATTTGCCTGCTTACTGCCGCCTTCTCAAGTCTTCTCTGTTTAGCCGTGGCTGGGCTGGGAGCGCCTCTGAGTAGGTTCCTTGAAGGGGCGCTATATAAATGCTCGGAATGAATGAATGAATGAATGAACTTACGATTGTCATGGTATAACATTATGAATTTTCTTGATTTTACACTATTATAGTAATAACATTTATGTAAACATTTGCATGAATGTTTTATGCAACTATTTTAGTGTAGTGTAGTGTATGTTTTTGTTCAAGTAAATAAGCTGATTCGATTGAATGGAATGTTCCTGCGATTTTGAGAGGCTCTCAAAAGGTTCTGCATAAATTGTCATAGATATTGTAGGGTATCAGATGAAACTTGGCTAGTACGGGAGGGGCATTTAGGGTGATGGTAACACTGTGGTACGATGAGCAGAAGATCAGCACGGACGCGGGCTCTACCCTCCAAAAGGTCGACTCAGCCTTTCATTCGCTAGATGGTGTTGGTAAAATGAGCAGTAGGACATGATGGGCACCTTGTATGGCTGCCAAAACAGTTAAATTCGACTCCTGTAATAACTTGTGATCATCCGTTCATACTATGAATTGTAATCATACTGCGGCGCGTCAGTTTGAAATAATAAATGAAGATATTTATATTTTATTTTGTAATGCTTTGGCTTTACTCGTGAAGTTTTATTTAGATTAAATTTGTTGATAACGTTTATTTTTTAAATGTTTAGAGATGTCCTTGTAACGAGCATCGAAGCCGACATATCGTACGAAGGTCTGTTGGCTGAGATGAAGGACACTTGCAAGTTCGAGGAGGGCCAGCCGTTTACAATTAAGTGGGTTGACGAAGAAGGTAATTATTGCTTTAATTACAATTTATTTGAATAATAGTTATGGCATGGGGCAGATTGGTCATGTGTTTGTCGCTGAGCTTTGTGTCTGGAGTGAAATTCTGGTGTGCTGTCGTGATTACTGTCAATGTACCTTCTGCTTTCTTACAGATATATCTGCATTGTTGTTTGCAGAGTGGACCTTTGGCTTGTGTTAATAAAGATTACATGCTTACAAATTCACTTACTTATGTATTTACTTACTAATGCATTTACATCTATACTTAATAGTTTACATGAAATAGGAATGTTTCAAATGTTCTTTGTAATGTAATGTAATTAGTAATTTACATAGCGCCGCTCACAGAGGTAACAAATGCTCGCTATTTACAAACAACAATGTAGATATATCTGGAAGAAAGCACTTCTTTGTTTGGTCACCAAGCATTTCATGAATGTTTACCAAATTGTTTGTCTGCTCTTGTTGTATCTTTATTTTGCTGAAAGTTATTCAACACCAGTGGAATATGTCTATTTCAATGAGCAGCAACTAGTTTAGAAACAATCTTGTTGGTTTTAGAGACATGCTATAATTAAGAAATTGTAATTTTGTAAGTGTAATTGCAAAATTATATAGCACTTCTTCAAGAGAAACAATTCAGAGGTGTTTTGGACCTGACAGCACAAAGCTACGATAAAATAGAACAAGTTTCAAGTATTTACGGAAGGCAAAGAAAAACCAAGAGGCTCAAGTCACAGGTTGCAAGACAGCTTATTCCAGAGAGAATCACATACAACGGCAAGCAGCCTTCTATGCTGGGCATGGGAATATTGTGTCAGCATGGCAACCAGGTCACCCTGCACATCAGAGTGATGAAATCTGTGTCTAGGACTGGAAGAGACCAGATCGCACGGCCCTATATAGGATGATTGCACAGTCTTTCTTGTTACGGCCGTTTGGAACCATCTTCTGCTGTACCGGTCTTGATCTAACTGTTTATTTATGACCTTGATCTAACTGTTTATTTATGACCTTGATCTAACTGTTTATTTATGACCTTGATCTAACTGTTTATTTATGACCTTGATCTAACTGTTTATTTATGACCTTGATCTAACTGTTTATTTATGACCTTGATCTAACTGTTTATTTATGACCTTGATCTAACTGTTTATTTATGATCTTGCAGGTGATCCATGTACAATTTCATCTCCACTGGAGCTGGAAGAGGCTTTCCGTCTCTTTGACATTAACAAGGATTCTGAGATTCTCGTTCACGGTCAGTGGATAATCATTTCCATCATTCTGAGTTTTGGTTTTGATTAGCCACTTTCCTGAACACCGGGAAGTGTTAAAATTTCCCTTTACCAGTGAAGAGACTGGCTCGGGTTGGGAGCGCCTCTGTTTTGAGTGGCGCTATATAAATGTTTGATTACGATTACGATGAGGCTGTTCATTCATTCATTCTGGAGATTTATACAGCGCCCCTTCAAGAAATCTACTCAGGAGTGCTCCCCAGTGGATGGACGTTGATGTTGCAGTGGATGTTGTAATCTCGAGCCTAGTACCGTGGCATTAGAGATTTATTTCTGGAAAGACACAATCTAATCTAATGACTTTCTATAGAACTGTTATCATAATACCCATGACATTTGGGATTATTTCTTCGAGTGGAATTGCGGTCAAGAATCCGAATCCACTGGAAAGGCCACGTGTTGAAATCTGATAGGTCATTGCTTCGTTGTTTGGACCCCGCATGCCCAGGCAGTTTAACAGATGGCGACTGTGTCTATCCAAGCAATGATCTTGGGGCAGATGTATGAAGCATCTTTGAACCAGCAATACACCTTTTGCAGGTTCAGATATCAGGGATTTTGCAAACAGGGCAATTGCATTTGGTTCGTAGGGTACTGTTTAGTCTCGTTTTCAATCTGTGCATTGTAATGCTTGTAATGTAACTAGAAACATATATATATGTGGGATCTTAGAGCTACAAAATTGTCCTCGTCCCTCAATATACCTCTTATGACCATTCTGTATGATGTTAGAGAGTGTTGTAAGATATAATTGGTTATTTACACTTTAACGACGAGTTTGTGCTAAACTCGACTGGGAAATCAATGCAGCTCATCGTTAAAGAGTAAGAGGTATAAGTTCGACACTAGAAATGTCTTCATGGATTTCTTTGGTTTTTTCCTTACTTATTTACCCTTGATTTTGATACGGACACCAACATTGAACACTTTGAAGCGACCATCAACTATCACCTTGGGTATTATTGCAGCACTTGTGAATGAGCGCAGCTCTCTTGAATAAGCTGTTGCCCTATGCTTAGCTTTATAGTTCTGCATTAGAAATTTGAAGAATTGAAGTTTATAATTATGATTGCAGGGGCAGTATAGAAGTTCTCGGATTATTACTAAAAAAAATGCTGTCGAAGTCTTTATAATTTATGTCACTCTTCTTTTGGTTTTATGGCAAATGGTGCATAAATTCTAAACTTCTCATATTTACCAAATCTGTTTTGCGGCTTACTGCTGTGAGTGTAACTGATTACCAACAACCAATTCCAACGTAGTCATACTGTCACAAATGCAATGTTTGGTTTTTGGGTACAGTCGCTGTTACCCCTATTCAGACACTTCTGCCTGCTTCAAGGCCACAGTAGCTGGATAGTGGATATTTATAAGTATCACAATAGCTGTTGATGGTTTATGGATATGAATATTTATAAGTATCTTTGCACTTGATAGTGACTTCTTTTGCTAGCCTTGACTTTTGGAGCTTATTTCTAAATCAGTTTTATAGTAGGATTAAAACAGACTTCCTGTGGATCTTGACCTCCAGGGCTATTCCAGTAGTTTATGATTTTTGATTACGATTTCACTCAAGCGAACATCGAATGATGTCTTAGAAGTCATGATGACGGAACTATGGAAGTCATTGGATTAATATAATTGTAATGTAATTGAACATTCAAGATATTTACTCAGAGGCGCTCTATGCGCTAGCCCATATAATGTAAAACGTCATTACGAATGAATAAATTACATTAGTTAGTTAAACAATTACCTGGTAGATTGATATCGGTTTATTTTGGTTGTTTGCTAAACACTGCGGTCTGTTCGTTTACATGCTTCATGGCCATTGCTTTTTAAATGATGTGATGTTTAAGTAGTGGTTAAAGTGGTTTGGCTGAGCAGTGGGAACTCCAAAGAAGAGTTTTATTGGAGCGCATGCGTTATCAGGGTTCCATTGCATGGTGAACATTGGGAATGCAAGCAAAGAATTTCAAGAGCAGTGGGAACACTGTTACCACACACTTTAAATGCTGGGCAATAAAATATCGAAGTAGCATCTAGTTTAGGCATTTTTTTATATCTATGTAAACTGTTTTTCTGAGTTTGAGTCCTTCTGTGCCTTGGAGGGAGGAAGAATGTGTTCTGAACTGTTTGGAATGTTTGTTACAAGTGCCACATTGGACATTTTGAAGTGATTCTGATTCTGAACATATACTACATCTACTGTGTACTTGTCTAACCTCTAAGACCGTGCTTTCATTGAACGTGTTATGAATTCGTGCGTAATACTAGTCTACTTTGAGGTGGTGCTGAGAAATTTCAGAGGTTTATGGTATATCTGCTGTGCGACATAGAAGCTGAGTTTTGGTTACATAGACACTTAAGAACTTAAAGCCTGGTCCAGCCTTGTTTCCTTTTGTGATTAAAATCCATATGTTGTATATGGTTTGCATGCCTGGCAGTCCCACTTGGAAGGGTACCCACCAGGAAAAACTTGGCACCCAGGTCATGATCCCAAGATCCAGCCAAAGAAGCATAATTATTGATTATTATTTCGCACCGTCGCACGGTCGCTGACTCCCAGTGCTGCAACCACTTTACTGCATTCCTTTGTCTGTGCTCGACTTGACATCTGCTCTTCTCTTTACTCCGGCCTACCGTCTGGTCGGTTGGCGTGCCTCGACCGGGTGCTCCGCTCTGCGGCGCGCCTTATTGGCCGAATACCAAAATTCGGCCATGTATCCAACTACATGCTGGAAACTTTACACTGGCTCCCTATCCGCCAGCGCATTGCGTATAGGATCGCCTCCCTGGTGTGGCGATGTCAGTTGGGCCTTGCCCCATCCTATCTGCGGGACCTCTGTCGTCCCGTATCGGGCGCCCAGGGTAGTCGCTCCCTTCGCTCCTCTGTGAGGGGGTGCTCACAGTCCCGTTTGCCTGCACAGCTGCTATGCAAAATCGAGCTTTCTCAGTGGTGGGCCCAACCGTCTGGAATGGGCTGCCCTTGGAATTGCGTCTGCTTCCCAGAACGCTCTCTGACTTATTCTATGTTAACCTGAAAACTGTTCTTTTGGCCGTGCTGGAGTCAGGAGCACCTCTGAGTAGTTACCTTGAAGAGGTGCTATATAAATCTCCTGAATGAATGAATGAATGAATTTAGGACGTTTTACATAGATGATGATAATACGTTTATTTAACGATTCTATCATAACAGAGATGAATGGCATTATGATTATTTTAGGCAGGTTGCAGTATTGATTACAAGCTCACTGCTAAAAAGTGCAGATATCTTTACTTACTTACTTACTGTAGCCTGTGAAGCCATAGAATGAGGTAGTTGCTGCTGAGAGCTCATGAAACACTTATAATAAGAAATTTATGAAGTCAGTTGAAAGTACTGTGCTGTCATAAGCATTCATATGCATTGGGGTGTGTACTGATAGTGTAGTGGTTAGCGTGCTGGACTGTCAGTCGAGAGGTCGGAGGTTCAAATCCCCACCACTGCAGAAAATTTGGTTTGAGATTTCTGTTCCACCAGCACCCCCTAGCCAACTCAGCTATAATGAGTACACTGACCGTACACTGTTGTTGGGAAGATGAGACGGTGAGGGAGAGGATTGGCCACCCGCCCTCATATGCCGAGGCTAAGAAAATGAAGTCGCTAACACTTCATACCCATGGCTGCCTCTGGGCTAGCCTAAGGGACTGCTCTTCTTCTTCATATGCATTGGTGGGGCCAAAAAAAAAAAATAATGGTGTGTTTCCGGTAACAGAGTTAAAAAACTGGGTAGGTAGGTAGGAAAATAATTTTATTTTGTTAAAATAATTTTATGCAGTGATTTCCGAAAATTAAGCCACTGCCCATTTATGCACAGCGGTACATGCTGTACCAAAGTATGTATTTTCTATGCGAGTATTAAAAATGCCTATTTGCAGAATGTACCTACAAACTGCTGTAGAAAACAATCTTATTTATTTCATTTTTGTTGACATCGTTTTTCTTGCAAGGTGAAATGGAAGGGGCAGGTGTTGCTAACTGTTGCTAAGGAAGGCGGTTGCTAAAGGGGCCAAGTCTGACTTTGAAACTGGTTGCTAATTGAGGCTGACACAGAGGCTGCTTGCTTCAAAGCTTGGTTGTTAAGAAGGCTGGTTGCTAAGGAGGCTTTACTTTTATAATGGCACGTACGATAAAAGGTATTTCTGATACAATGAATATGGCGGTCAGATTTGTGAAATAACCCTGTCAAATTACTGTGAGAAAATCCACCACTTTCGGGTCTATTACCTTCCTCTCCCAAACTCCACACTTTAGCCCTTTTATAAGTAAGTAAGTAAGTAAGTAAGTATATCCTTTATTGAAAAACCAACTGCTAACCGCATTTTGGTGTACAAAGATCATCAAATATAAAAAAAAAATTTAGGTATAAAGCATCCGTGTGACAAATGTTTTACGAGATAGAGAGTTTGCCTTAGGTATTATTCTATTGTGGGTTCTGGGGCGTAGCGAGTATGAAACAGTTTTCAAGGGAGGCAGTAGTTGATGTAATACATGTGCAGGGTTGCTGATGATGGTAGAAAAGAGGTTAGAGTCTGCTTTTCTGCAAAGTTGCTCGAAACTTTGGTAGAATTCCGGTAGATAACGAGACCGGACCAGTCGCCGTATAGTTGCCTGAAGACGAGAGCGTCCCTCTGCCCCCACAAAGCCCCACCAAGCCGGGGCCGCATAGAGCATCCGCGACACTATGGTAGCATTTGTTACATCACACAGAGATTGGCCCTTTAACCCGTGTGAACTAATGTTTTGCATATATAATGAGCACAGGTGTTCCTTAGGTTGATATATATATATATATATAATGTGTATCGATTGTTAAGCGTTTTAGTCTTAGGCCTTAGTTGCGCTGTCGGCTCGTGGGCGCTTGGCCTAAAGTAGCCTAAACTTTGGCTGACGATAGATTCTCTACACGTGCAGTTAGCGCGCCAAACTTAGAAACTGCTGATGACAGTGAATTTGAACAATACAGTGTAGTAGTTGGTTTAATGCAGTAGAGAGCTGTATGTTAGAAGTTACCGTTGAGTGGTAATTGATAAGAACTTTGATATTAAGTGTACGTTTGAAATAACTGTGTTTGAAGAAAGGAGAAACATTCAAAGAACTGTGTCAATTTAATTCTTAAACAGTTAGAAGACGTTGAGCAATTTATATGTAGAGATAAGGAAAGTTCTTGAGGTAGGTCACAACTAAGAAAGAAAAGAGTTGGTGACAACCCGTGTGCTGTTAGAACGCGGAGGGCATACATTGACTGTCTAGCCTTAATGACAATGTTGTTAACATGCGTGTCGAAGTTGAATTGTTCTGACAAAGTGACACCTAGGATCTTCATGTGCTTTACCCTGGCGAGGCCCGGTGTAACTTTTGGAAGATCAACACCCAACCCTCTCATTGGTCGACGAACTATCATCTCTTGGATCTTAGAATGATTCAGTTTTAAATTGCAAGAATCAGCCCATGTGGTGACATGATCGATTTCGGACATTATCAATTCACTATTTGTTGATGGAATAAGGAGGTAGCTGTCATCTGCGTACTTTTTTATTGCTGTAATTTATGGCACCATTATTTCCATTGAAAGACCGCTAGTTTCCGAACGTTTCTGCTTTAGTGAATGCACCTATAATGTCGCGATTTTGCATCTCCGGCATGCAAAGGCTTAATGTATATGAAGTTAAAAAAAAAAATTTTAAATTTAAAAAAAAAAATTCCGTAAAAAATTTTTTTACAAAATTTTCCGAGTCGCGGCAAAAAAGAGAGTCGGTCGCGTTACCGGAAACACACCATTATTTTGTTTTGGCCTGGGCTAAAAGATATTGTGGCCTTGTGAGTAGAGTGACTGCTTTACTATCTTTGAATAGACCAGAGTGCATAATGACTTGCCCGGCATTATTCATACTAGCACCTGAAGAGTTGCTTTTATGGTACACTTGACTTTTTTCAACTGGACTGTTATTTTCATTATTGTGAGTTACACATTTTCATCAGTTCAGTTATATAGTTATATAAGCAGGACCTTGGTCCTTCTGGGTCTTCCTGTTGTACAATATAATACAGCTGATCTTTGATATCGCCCTTCTTACTAAGGTTGCCCCAAGCTCAGAAGTGCCACATGCCTCGGCGGCGCAGATGCAATTATATTGCAGAGCAATTGTGCGCGAAGGACTTGCTCAAGGTCCCTATGCGGACGGCTTGAGGTGGATTCGAACCTGCAACCCTCCGGCTGCAAGGCACCGAACATACTCCTACACCACTGCGCCCCACTGTTGTACCACAGTGTTACTGTTTACTGTGCTAATTGTCATCTGTTGGTTGTACTGGGAACAATAAACGATTGATTGATTGATTAATAGTGTGTTCACCTACAGCAAGTGTCTGGTAGAAGAAATGTCTGGTGCAGTACAGCACTACACTGCATTATCCTATGAAAAGAAAACAATGGGAACCACCTAGTGGTTTTGGCATTTGGAGGTTCTAGCCTTGTGGTTAAGGATGGTTCTCTTCTCCACTTATCTTCCATACACCTAAAAATAAACGGCAGATGAGTTCATAAGAAGATGGTACATCTGTACTAAAACCAACATGGTGAATATATCACTGCAATTTTTTTCTGCATATGACCTACGTAATTCGAAACGTGCAGCTGAGGCCGTACTCTGTGTATTTTGTCTTGGTATATTTATCTGCTTGGCATGCTGTGGTCGGATGATTCAGTCCACCTGTGATTATACAGTCGGGTCAGGCTGGGCCTAAGCCTGAAGGAGGCAGCCTGCTGCGCTCCCCGGCCTTGCTCATCGGTCGGCATCCAGTCAGATGCGGTTGCAGCAGCAGGCGTTTTAAGGCACCACCTGCTGTGCATTTAGAGGCGGCCCACTCTAGTGCCTTATGATGAGTCTTTGCAGAGCGGTTCATTAATACAGTGACTCAGTCTTTGTGTAGAGCCGCTAATTAGCTGAGCAATGATGAGTGGAATATAGTACTCTGCAAGACACCTCCTCCTGTGTGTATCTTGGTTCAGCTGTACCAAAGTTTATCTGTGTTGCTAAATGGGCGTTTTCAGCTGTGACATGAACGCCACTGATATACTAAATGCACTGTTGAAATCCTTATCTTTTGGTAAGTTAACTTTGATGTTTTATGGTATTGGAAAATTTATTCTGATGCCTTTTACGGAAAAACTAGCGACAGTAGTCATTGGTGCTGTTGGTTATAGAGTTCTGGACCTTTTTGTACTGAAAGGCAAAAGATTTAACCTGTCATTGCACTAATTGAGTGAAATTGTGTGATCCTATAAACACTGAACCTTCGCTTGCAGAGTGCTTGGGTGTGGGAAAGCTCGGTAAACTCGTTTTAGTTTATATACCTTGCCTATAGTTTAAGTTATAGCAATGTTTACAGTTTCAGTTATTTAATTTTCAGTTTTTGCAATATATATCTATTGTTCAAATAAATGAATTGAATACAAAAATGAATTTAATTGCCATAGAACTGTTGTTCTGTTCACTAAATTCATTTAAGTTTGTATATATAGGACAGAGTTTGTGTGAAACAGCAAACTCAGTATATGTATATTATTTATATACACGTTATATTTATTATATGATGCACAAATGAATGGGTTGGAGCAGCTGCTAGTTAACTATTAAATGATTTGTAAGTAATGACCTTGACCAAATGATCAACCTTGAGTTTGGTTGACCTTGTTAAGAGGTGTGACCTTGAGCAACTATGTGTGTACAGTTGCAGGAATACTGTGGATTTGGTGCTAGCGCAAGAATAGGAGCAGAGGACAGGTGTTTGTCCAGTGTTTAACTTGCTGACCTCATTTCCATTTATGTGCTTTGAGTACAAACTAGCAATGTCATTTGTTGACAGTATCGTTGAACCTGTCTCATATACCTGTCACAAAACCTTGCATTATGTTACCTTAATGTGTAAAGTTAAGTAAAGCTGCTTGCATCATGGAGACGTGCTTACCTCCTACTCTAAGGCTCTTGAGCGAGTTGTGGTTGAATCTCAAGATACTGGATGTACCGGTAGATAGAACCAGCACATCAAAGGACTTGCATTCACCTCCCAGCTTATGCTACTAATAAATTCTTCTGCTACCTAATAGGCCACTGTGTTCATTGTTTTAATTGTACATTAGCACACCTTAGGCCTTTAACGATGAGCTGCATTTTTTCTGATACATTTTAGTACACGCTTGTCGTTATAGGGTTAATTTGTCTAATGTGTTAAATTACCTTAAGCTTTACCCTAACATTAATTAAACTTTGAATCTGTTTTTGAGGATGCTATATAAATTTCTTATAATTTTCTTGATTTAAGTTTTGCTGGCATTATAAGATGTCTAGATGGCCGATCTGTTCTGGTTGCAGTTTTTCCAAATGTCCCGGTTGGTCCAGGGCAGCCATGTGCAGGAGAAGACCGTATGTACTTTGTCTCTATAATATTATTATTGTTAATTTGCAACTTTCTATAGCACTGGTGTCTAATGCACAAGGCATCAACCGATGGCGCACCAAAACCAAGCCATGATCAGGTCAATATGTGGAAGATCAGTCCACTAAGACAGAGAGGCAGCATATGGTTGATAAGCAAAGAAGTAAGTCTTAAGTTGATAATGAAATGACATAGGCAACAAACTGATGCAGGAAGAGATATTAAGCAGAACATTACAGATCTGCAAGGAGAGATATTAAGCAGAACATTACAGATGTAGGGAGAGAGTATAGAATATAGAATAGAATAGAATCTTTGTTTATTCATTAGCACATTGTCAGAATGCAATGTGATTACTATACTAGAAAAAAACAATGTGTGGGCATTGGCTATTCCGTTTAATGTTTGGTCCAGGATATTATTGGCTTTTATTAGAAGTATTATTCTGTTGTTGTGAATGAATGAATGACTGTATAATAGGAGACTAACATGCCAGACATGAAAACGTGAATCACAGGCAATGATTTCACATTTTATGGGAAGTAATGTGCCTGTTATGCTGGCACATAAGTTTTACAGCCCTTGAAGAATGGGCTCACAATGTGAATTCTAGTTTAACGTATAGGCTTACCTAGTTCTGATACATGCACATGCACTGAAGATTTTCCGAGTACCTTTGATGAGTTTCCCTTGAAGTGGTGCTATATAAATTTCCAGGTACAATTACATCTATATACAGACAAAATTCTAAGTCTTTGTCGTATAGATTAGTAAGTAATTTATGATGTCTTTGTGTTAGTTCTGAGAGTAAATCCCTTAGAATTATGTTATGGCTTTGTGTGATGTGCCCTTGCAAGGGCAGCATCACTTGAGAAGCATTTATAGGGCTGTGCATAAATTTCCAAAGTGCTGTTGTTTCAAATAGTCATGACTAAATTTCTTTAACTGATTTGTGAAAAAGGTGCATAGAAATATTTCAAAGTAAGTTTAACTGCATATTGGCAATGACTGAATTTTGTTAAATGCCTGTTCAACAGTCTTGGATTGGCTTCAGATTGCAATTATGTTTTATTCCGTTTTGAAATACTTTCGATGTAGAATCGAATCTTTCCATTTTTAGTCAGTTTATTTTTTCTTTAGAATTGGTTTCTGTAGCAAACAGTTTAAGATTGGAAACTATGCAATTCTATTCAGTCCTATTAAGTGTTTTATATTTGACCATTTTGCAATATATGTGTTACAGGTAACATGTATCGTCGGGGCGCCAGGAGATGGCGTAAGCTCTACCGAGTCAACGGTCATCTCTTCCAACCAAAACGATTCAATCGCGTCAGTTCATCTCGTGTTTTGTCAATGCATTCTCTCGTTTTAGACTCTATTTTATTATTCCCTACAACTTCTATCTGTCTTTCTCTGCAACATTTCCATCTATTTGAGCTGTAATAATAATAATAATGATAATGAGAATTATAATAATGACTAATGGTAATAGTGATGATAATGATGATGATGATGATAAATAATAATAATAATAATGGTGATAATAAACTAATGATGATAATAATAATAATAAAAATAATAATGACAATAAAATATTAACTTTTAAAATGTGAAACTTGAATCAGGGGTATGGGCAGTCGCTCGAAGGGATGGAAATTCAGAAATCTGCTTTTTAGTTCCCAAACCAATACCGCTGCTCAACCACTGTTATTATCTGCCTCTTCTTTACTTCTTTACGTATCACTCCCACAGGCTTTCCACTTCAAATTGAAGTCCCACATCTTCAAGAGTTTTTACCCAAATCCATTTAATCTTCTACCTTCCAATTCTTTCTGTACCTCAATGAAACCCCTTGGACCTCCACTTGGTATCTCTGGATAACCCCTCTGACTGTGCAGTGCCAGTGAAGATGGTATCCTGCGTTCAGCTTTAGAGGAGTGCTTTAGAAGTTTTGAGTTTACAACAGCTGTAGATGGTGCTGGTGGCAAAGCTGTGGCAGTGAAGTTCAAAAGTGAATGGTGGATGTTGCTGATGTTGGTTTATTGTTGTTGTTGGTCAACAGCGAGCGTTTTGTGCATACTGCTCCGATCGCATCTGGGGTCTTGGACGCCAGGGATACAAGTGTGTCGACTGTAAGCTTCACGTCCACAAGAAATGCCACAAACGGATCAAGTTAATGTGCGGAACCAACACGGTATGTTGTCTATCAATGTCTTTCTTGTGATGAAATGATGGACTGGGTGATTACTAAACAGTCTAACTTAGTCATATCCCTTTATTGTATTGTATAGTATTGTATTTATAAATTTATAAAGCACCTCTCACAGTGAACACCAATCAGATAAACACATAAAATGCAATGTTATAAGTTCACTTGAGGTGAAGTGACATAGGCAGGCAATGTAGCAATTTTCTGCCTATGTCAATTTACCTTATGTGAACTTATATGTTGCATTTTATGTGTTTATATGCCACAAACGGATCAAGTTAATGTGAATGTTGATGTGAATGGATATGACTAAGAGTAATAGTAATCATCCAGCCATTTTGAGTTTTCAGACTGCATTTGAATTATGCTAAGCAGATTGGGATGAATGTCTGCATAATGTGCAGTTGTCGGTATAATGTACAGATATATTGGGACATGGTAGCCGAGTGATTAGAGCGCTTCGCCCGTGGCGTGGAGAGTGAGTTCAAGATCAAAGGAGTGATGCTTTAACAGCCGGAATGAGTCTCCTTTCGCTCACAAAAATTATAATTGCAGATTTGTGTATCACCTAATTAAGAGCTCAGCACCATCTATGCTTTGAAAGGAGGGCAATCAGTTGGTGCCTTGTGCATTAGACGTTGGCATGATAGAAGTTATTAATTGCAGGACGGAGAGGGGTAAATAATTATTGTTTGAATGCTGATTGCGGAGCAACCCTTAGCAGTTATAATTTGACGTTCCATGTGTTTACAAGTTAATACCTCTGACATATTCTGACAAAAGCCAGGAAAATGTCATGTTGGGGGAAGAAGATTTTTGAGTTCAAAGTGTCCTGGGGTAAAAATTTACCCCTCTTCGTCCTCGACGTCGTTAATTATTCGTTCATGGTGAATATGCATTTTTCAAAGATATTTTCATAAGTAACCTGTAATCAGAAATAAAGTACTGAATCTACCGTGGAATTCGATTTCAATAGTTGCAATAATTTTGGGAGTGCACTTTCCAAGATGGCGGCCAAGATGGCCGCCAAAAGCCCAAAACACAAAAATATGCATATTTCAGCTCATAGGTAGGCTACAATGGCAAATGAACTCTCCACTTTCATAGTTCCGAGGTCAAGGAATCCATTTATCGTAGTGAAAAGAGTCTGTCAATACTACTTTCCAAGATGGTGGCCAAGATGGCCACCAAACACAGAAATATGCATATCTCAACTCAAAGGTATGCTACAATGACAAATGAACCATCCAATTTCATAGTTCCAAGTTCAGGGAATCCACTTATCGTGGTAGAATAGTCTGTCAATACCAATTTCCAAGATGGCAGCCAAACGCAGAAATATGCATATTTCAGCTCATAGGTATGCTACAATGACAAATGAACCCTCTACTTTCATAGTTCCGAGGTCAAAGGAATCCATTTATCGTAGTGAGAAGAGTCTGTCAATACCACTTTCCAAGATGGCGGCCAAGATGGCCGCAAACACAGGAATATGCATATTTCAAAACATAGGTACATCTAGGCTACAATGACAAACGAACCCTCCATTTTCATAGATCCGAGATCAGGGAATCAATTTATCGTAGTCAGAATAGTCTGTCAATGCTACTTTCCAAGATGGCGGCCATCCCTTAGAGGCAAATTAAGTATTGGCAATATTCTGATAAATGGATTCCTTGACCCCGAACTATGAAAGTGGAGGGTTCATTTGTCATTGTAGCCTACATGTACTGTTTTGAAATATGCATATTTCTGTGTTTGGCGGACATATTGGCCGCCATCTTGGAAAGTGGCTATTCTCACTAGGATAGATCGATTCCTTGACCTTAGAACTATTAGAATTGATACTTCATTTTTTATTGTACCTTACCTATGAGCTGAGATATTAAAAATTGCTTTGGGGTAAAAAATTACCCCTCTTCGTCCTCCGTAGGTTAATTGCAATACCAATTTCAGTTGTATTGTACAACTGCCTCATATCAAATTGAGCCCATAGTGCCTTGGACCATCTTTCGGAAACAGGCTTCCAATATCTCGTGATTTCGAATGTGTGCAGCATGCATTTTCAAACTGTTGTAAACGCACTTTCTTAGATCTGCTAGATTTTCATAGGTTATTTAAAATACGCTATGGTAAGTTTCTTGATGCATATTATGTTGTGTTATTGTAAGAGATTTTCAGTGAAAACTAATGAGTCTTAAGTTTGGATCTGCTGGACATTAATTAAGTAACTGCTGTGCACAAAAAGTAATAAACATTCTGATGTAAAATGACAGGAAATTGCAAATTTTGCAAAAGTTTACGGATGGATTAAGTCGATAGCTGCAGGTAACAAAAGAGCTTTGAGTGATTGTGATAGTTAATTGGCTTTTTTTACAGTTATTGGCAACGCTGTTTTCTTCTCTTTAGCCTCATATTTCAGAGCTTTGGTTTCATTTATTGCATTGCATTATATTACCAATTATATTGGCTGCTTTTGAGCTTAATTTCAATCTGTTTGATTGGTTGAGTGCTAGGCTTGTAAAGTGGCTTGAGCAAGTTTAACCCCTCTGATAAACACTCTAATTGAGCAGGATCATGCAGTACACACACAGATAGGGGAACCCCAAGGGTCATGCAATGACCCCATATTGTTCCTAGATGATGTCCATGATATGAGAAAAAGACATATAAATATCCAGAGACTATATCCTACTCCTATTCGAGAGGTGACTGAAGACTTCAAGGGTCTTCAGTGGACGAATGTGTCCTTTAAAACCGGATGAATTCTCTTTATCACACCCACTTTTCTAATAATATTTGTCAACAAAGCTATAGATTTGAAAGAAAATTAATAATGAAAAGGAAGCTTTTCTTTCTGTGTACATCACAGATATAAAGTTCTGAAGTAAAATGGAAGTGATGTCGGAATTGGATCAAGACACGTTAATGGCCAGCGAGTGGTTGAAAATAGATACACTTGTGGAGTTGTTGGAACCATTTGCAGTCCAAACGGATATCCTCCAGATGGATGCATCTTCGCTTTCTAATGTTATCCCGTCGTTGTTGAATCTACAGTGCCATTTAACGCAGTTCGAAAAGGCAGATGCACTGACACAAATGATGCTGAGAAAATTTCATCAACGCTTCGACTTATTGCTAAACGCACAGTGTGTTGCGTTTAATCCCATACCATCAGCTTCCTGTGTGCTGGATCCAACTGTTGTGGTTTTTCTGTTAGCTCCAGAGATGGCAGGTTTGCTGCAAGCAGGAAAAATGTTTGTCGTTTTACAGGCAACAGAACTTCAGGCATTACCAACATCATCTGTATCTGTGGCACTGGCAACTAATTCAGATCCAACTCAAATTGAAACATCAGGATCTCCAGCCTTGAAGAAGTTTAAATTTCTGGCAGCAAAGTTGAACCGAGATCTGACTGGACATGCTGAAGTCAACAATGAGAAAAATATCCAGGAAGAAATGGACAGATATTTCTCAGAGGTGACAAAGTATAGCGGAGACAATGCCTCCAGATTCTGGTCCGAACGTAGGCTGATTTATCCAGCATTAGCTCCTGTAGCGGAAGTTCTACTTGCTGCTCCTGCTTCCCAGGCTTACGTTGAAGGAATCTTTTCTTTATGTGGACTTTTAACAGCAGGCAGATGCAACAGGATGTCTAAATCTTTGGAAATGGGAGCCTTTCTTAAGTTAAATAAGAACATTTTGTAAGAACACTCGATAAACAACCTTCCTAAGTACCTATGGACAATGAATGGTGACTTTCTAAGTTTGATAAAACATAAAATGATTATCAGAAATAAAACTAAAATAAACTGAAATGATTGACACTGAACTAAATAAAAACTAAAATAAAAATGATTTTCTGAACTAAAATAACACTGAGTTGGAACATCTGTAAAAACTTGGTGCGAGTCAGACTATGGTCAACTCTTTTGTGTGAAACAGTTGGAGAACAGAAAAAAATTATGCTTACAGTGGTGGCTTGTAATCTGTTGTAGAAATCTTAGTAATTGTTCATTTAGCTGCAGCAAATGTTACGTAAACATTGCGTAACAGAAAATTCTTAAGTAGACCTATGCCAAGCTTCTACTCTGGGGCATTATTTTAGAGGAGTTTCAGTTGATTAGCTGGGTGGTTCTGGTCAGTTTCTTTTGCTTGGCAGTTTGCAAGGGCCTTAAAAACTCCCATTCTTTTGTGTCTTAGCCTGGGCTTAAGTTTGTGATGTTTTAAAAATGCTCTGGCAGGCCTAACACTGATAAACTTGAACATGGAGATCTAAATATTAGTGTGGCTTAAGGCTCGCTTATGCTTCTAATTGTTCCTTATACATTGACACTTCTTTTCAGGGTTTCGTGT
>JACEVL010000905.1:113141-260641 GCA_020284085.1 Aporrectodea caliginosa | reverse complement strand
ACAAATATACAGACGCATGCACACAAGTATGCAGACATGAACACAAGTATGCAGATAAGTACACAGTACAAGTATAGAAGCGTACATGCACTCAAGTATGCAGACACACTTGCATGTTTACCCAGCATCAGTCAGCCTGACTCTTAGATAAATGCAGATTAATCTACTTCGATTGTGATGAAGGGATGATGATGAAGATGTTGACATTGATAGCAAGATAGACAGTGCTTTAGAGAGCCTTGAATTGTGCTATATAAACACAGTTGAGGTGCATGCAGAGTAAGATGATGCTGATTGTGATTGTGTTGTTTTAGGATATCGATTGGGTTCAAACAGAGAAGCATGTATTCGAAGTGGCATCCAACCATCCGTTCCTTGTTGGATTACATTCCTGCTTTCAGAGCGCCAGTCGGTCAGCAGCTCTTCTTCGTTTTCTATCTATCCCTAACATTTATCTATGTCTGTCTGTCCTTCTGTCTGTCTGTCTATCTCTGTGTTAACATCATACAACTTTGTCAACAACTTCTAAAGTGTCAATAAATTGGGCTTTGAATTGTTGACTCTCCCAATTTCTAGCATGTTGTTATCTCAAGATAAGACACCCAGTCATTGATGTTGTTATGCACAATTAGATATATAATAACAAAGTGGACAACGAAAACCTCTGTTCAGTGTTAAATTCCCTGCACACACAAATCTATCAACAATATTTGTAGCTGAAACTATCAACAAAGTCTTTTTGCGTTCTGTCAACAGCGCATTTTTGACCCCTTTACAGTTTCTTGTGCTGCATAAATACACAGGACTGGACATGTCTATGACTCATTGTCAGCATTATGTTAATGAGGGAAACCCACTGTTCTGTTGCCAGAACTTTCCGCTATTGCAGGAGTGTGGATTTTTCAAACTTTACACTACTGTTACACACACATGGATTTTTCCAAAAGCCATGAGACCCATCGCCACCATGCAGCATTAGCCAAGAATTATGTTCACAGACGTTGTTTGTCTGAAGTTCAAACTCTTTTCCATTAAGACACGCTTCAAAACTCACTACCGGTATTTCTCATCAATTGGGTTTCAAGAATTTTGATATCTAACAGCTCTTCACCTTGCAACTGACTAACCACGCTTCCGATTCTGTGTGATTTCTGTGTGGGATTAAAATGCACAATAATAATAATAATAATAATAATAATAATAGTAATAATAATAATAATATTGATAATATCAAACTACTGCAGTAACTGTTTCTATTTCTAGGTTATTCTTTGTGATTGAACTGGTGAACGGTGGGGACCTCATGTTCCACATGCAGAGGCAGAGGCGTCTTCCCGAAGAGCACGCTCGGTTCTACTCGGCCGAGATAACGCTCGCTCTCAGCTTCCTTCATGACAAAGGCAAGCAACCGATAGATTCTGTGTGTTTAAAAAATTGTATCTATAAATGTATAAGGTGCCTCTTGCAGCATATGCTATTCAGAAGTGCCCATTGCAGAAGCCTTGGAAACAAAAGCGCCTTCAAGGAGTGAGAAGATGCAAGTTTATTAGTTTAACTTCATTACTTCATTAGTTTAACCTGTGGCCAAGAAGGCCATTCAAAGCAGAGGGACCTGCCACAGCAAATGCTCGGTGTTATGTCAGAGCAGACCTAGTCCGAGGGACATACAGATACAACTGGTCATTAGAGTGCAAAAAGCAATAGATATGGACCAGACAATAATAGCAGTATAGCAGTAATAGCATCTCATGATGCTGCCATTGTTCTTGTTCATGCCTTTGTTACCAGCAGAGTTGATAACTGTAGTTCGATTCTCGCTGGTCTCCCTTCTGGCCTAATAAGCCGTCTTGACCGGGTCCTCCGCTCAGCTGCCCGACTTATTGGTCGTATTCCAAAATACGCTTCAGTCTCTGCTTACATGCGTGATGTTCTGCACTGGCTTCCTGCCTCGCAGTGCATCTCTTACAGGATAGCAGCCTTAGTTTGGCGGTGCCTTGCTGGCTGTGCTCCATCATACCTGACCTCTGTCGTCCTTTCTCTGACCTAGCGCCCCTCTCCCCCCGTCGGGCTCTGCGTTCCTCGGCCAAGGGAGAGCTCCTTGTCCCCGGGCCCGTTTATGTTTCAACAGCGCCGAGCCTTTTTCGGTTGTTGGGCCCTCAGCCTTGAATGGGCTCCCACTTGAGCTGCGCTTGATGCCTCGCAGCAATTTGCCTGCTTACTGCCGCCTTCTCAAGTCTTCTCTGTTTAGCCGTGGCTGGGCTGGGAGCGCCTCTGAGTAGGTTCCTTGAAGGGGCGCTATATAAATGCTTGGAATGAATGAATGAATGAGCAGTTGTCATAAGTGCAGATTTGCATGGCACATCCTCCAGAAAACTGCAGAGGTGATCCCAACCTGGCAACGCAAGCTTCGTGATTAAACAAAATGGTTTATAATTGAATCTAGCGATTCGATTGTGCCATCATAATCCAGATGACATCTGTTCAAGTGAAGTTGTAATCAACAATCAAAATGCATTGGAAGTGCCATGTTGATCAACCAGATCTCATTGCCCGCCACAGTGATCAGCAACTAAGTTACAGGTGGCATTGAAAGATATGACATCCTAAGATAGGATGGTGCACAACCAACAGTTAAGCACAGCACAAGAGGATCTTAAAACCAACTAATGCAGCCTGTCCTATGCGCTAGACATAATGACTAAACTTTGGAATTGGGATGTTAAACGGTAATCAGAAATCCGATTATAGTTTTTGAAAATGATTAAATTGATTTTTATTATTTGCAAAACGAAAATTGTCTAAATCCAGGGTATCTGCACTAGGGTATCTGCAGAATCCTACTAAAACATTATATGCCAATTATAACTTGCAGTGTGTAAGGCGGACTGGAAATGTTTTACAGGTTCAGAGAATGTCATGCTATGTGAATTAATCAGTGTACAGGAAGGAAAGAGCATTTAAGTAAATATTTTGTCTTATTTTCAGGTATAATTTATCGCGACCTGAAACTGGACAACGTCCTCTTAGACTCTGATGGACATGTCAAACTTACAGACTACGGAATGTGCAAGGTTTGTCTACCCTTTCGCACAGGCATTTGGTATCACCGTATCATAGACAGTTTGAAGTACTTGCTTCTTTCAGAAAATTGAAAATTGGTCAAAGTATAGCAAAACAAAAGTGGGTCAGGATTTGTATGTTGAGGTTATATAACGGAATATAGTTCAAGAAGTGATATGTTACGGTCAGCAGAGCCAAAATGGGTCGAGGTCATCAAGGTCGGTTCATTGGCAAAGAACCAAAATAGGTTAAGGTCATCCAGGGTGGTTCAATGGAGAAGAACCAAAGTGGATCAAAGCCAATTCAGTGGAGAAGAACCACAGTGGGTCAAGGTCATAAAGGCTGCTTCAGAGGAGAGCAAATGGCCATGCAGAAATGCATAAAATTACCTGGTACGTGATATTTCAAGGTGCTGACCATATGAGGGCCTTGGTTCTCTGTCCACTGTCACGTAAATGGCTACTGATATTGTACTCCCATTCTTCGCAAACAATCCCAACTCCTCGGACAAGACACCCAAATATCTGCTCATCAGAATCTTGCTGTACCCTTAATGCTTACTATAAATGCAAATGTGAGTCTCCTATTTATTATGGCATCCAAACAAATAGCTCTTGTTCAGGAGACCAGCTCATCCACTGCTGCTGCTATGAAATCAAGTCTCCAAGAGCAGGTTGTGTGATTGGTTTCACTGCCAGGAAAGGTCCGATGGTCGAGCCAGAGGAAATGCAGAGCACATTATGTAAGCTGTACTCTGTTTTCAGTAAAATTGTCTTGTATAGATCTGCACAGTGGTTGCTGCACAATGGTCTTCAGTTTGCAGGGAAGATATGACTTTACATGACTCTTGAAATTGCTTGCCATTGCTCATATAAATTGCCCTCTTTACCGTACATTGCATTACAATCAGGAAGGCGTGATGCCAGGAGACAAGGCAAGCACATTCTGCGGAACACCGAGCTACATTACACCAGAGATGCTTCGTGGAGAGGATTACGGTACGATCGGTGGCAGGCAGTGGTCGAACGCAGCACCGCTTCTGCCTAGAACCAGCTTTTGCTCTTTCTGCTTTAATTTTCACCTCTGTTCGCTTCTTTATGTGTTCGCTTTTTTCACAGAGGCACAAACGCTCTGCTGTTGCGTTTTGTGTCTGTTGGTCAGTTGTGGATTTTTGTCTCTTTTGATTCAGTTCTTTTCTTTGTGGTTTTTGGTGCTTTCTTTCAGGCTTTCAGTTTCAATCTTGGTTCAACATTTTGACTGTTTTCCGTTTTAGAAGTCGAACTCGTCAATTTACTGTTGTCTTGTCTGTTTGTGGGATTGGTGTCTTGATTGAATATACCGTAGTTTATGTAGCAGTCACTTGTTGCAATCACTTGCACTGTCCAGAAGTAAATCGTTTAATGGATGTAACTTGCAAAGGAATGGGAAATTGAAAATTATATTTAACAGTTAAAGATTATTAAAAATCACTTTAATTCTGTGATTTGAAAGTTACAGAATGTTAAAAATAAAATTCATTCTGCGTTTCAACTTAGAGCATATAAGAATTACTTTTCATTCTGCTTTAAAACTAAAGATTATAAAGATCACATTCTTTCCACTTGCAGTTGTGAGAAATAAGAATATTCAGTTGACATGCATACTGCAAGAATCTTTCTGAATGGCCGTGGCTGGGCTGGGAGCGCCTCTGAGTAGGTTTCTTGAAGAGGCGCTATATAAATATCCGGAATGAATGAATGAATTTTATAAGAATATTTAGGTGACATGCATTCTACAGAGAATTTAGAAAACATTAAAGAATATTCAGTCTCTGTTTGAATTGGGAATAAAGGAATGAGCTGGAATTTATGTTTGAATGTGAGCATGTTGATACATTCGCTTCTACAAGTTCTGCCTTGAGTTTTAGTTTTTAGTTAGTTTTAGTTGCCCCTGGTGGTAATTGAAACAACAGCAGTCATGTTTCTTGAGCTTATAAGGGCTTTGACCTGAATTTTCAGTTTCCGTTACTTAAACTAATTAACAGACCTGTTTAATTAGCTTGGTGATTTACAATGTAGGTCAGTCATAAGACATGTTGATATATTTTAGTTGGCATAATAGATACCATTTTCAAGGTGCATGCAATTCATGTAGAACTTCTTAAAGTTTATATTGTAGGTGAATTAGGTAAGCTTTGAATCAGAAAATGTGCATTTGGCACTTAAGAGCTTGCCAACACTTTGTTGTGCTTGGCTTTGAAGTTCATTATGGTTAATTAATCAAGCGATTAATTGAATGAACAACTTTTGATGCACCTTTTTTTTCTATAAACGATTTTCTGTCTATGACAAGTTTTCAGAAAACTTCGTTTATGCATTGTGGCATTTAAACTGTGACCGATGATCAACACTAACATTCTGTAGTAAACATCAGTTGCTTGACCCTATGAAAAAAAGATCTTTAAGCCATTCTCCAATGATAAGTTGAAGAGGAAGATCTATGGTAGCTGTCCGTTTACCCAACACTGAGAGATGATCATGGATATCAACCGTGGAACACAGTAGCTGCTTGTTGGACACAGTTGCCAACTGGTTAGAGAACTTGCCTTTTAATGCAGAGAGTATGGTTCGATCCTCATCCCCTGAGATGGTTACTGAATAGGAACGTTGAGTGAGTCCTTCACTCACAGTTGATCAGCACCATCGATTGATGCTTCATCATTAGTCGGTTTAGGCACGCTTAATAAATGCATGATAAAATGAAATGAAATAGCTTTGGCAAATGGAAATTTATAATTTATCCTAGGGAATCAAATTAAGTCCAGGTTTATATGAAAACAAAGTTCTACAAACAATGAGTGCCCTCATTCAACACATCATTGACAAATGTTGATCATCGTGTGTTTAACGGTCAATTTCTGCTCACTAACACTACTTTTCTATTTCTATTTCACACAATTTGCATGACACTCTGCTAACATCGTCGTTTTGTAGGAGGGCTTAAGACCCGGGGAGAGCACTAGCACTTTCTGTGGAACCCCCAATTACATTGCACCCGAAATCCTTCGAGGAGATGATTACGGTAGGAACTTCAATCACCTTCTGTGGAATTGTTTCGTTCCTTATCATTGTTTGCACTCATAACTCCCTTGATTTGATGCTCTTTGCAGTCAGTTGTAATTGTTACTGTTATCATAAGTGTACATTTATGTAGCACCGCTTCAAGAAAACTCAGACCTCCGAGTGGACAAAACAAGACTTATCAAATGGAATGGTCCTGAACCTCGGCGAAAATTGAGGCAGAGAAAGAACAAGAAGTTTCATTTGCAGCTAGCATGGCAGCCTGTTGGAGAATGAAGGGTCGGCCATGGCGAAGCAATTGTATGGTTTTATAGATGTTTTATATGCTATAATTCCTCGTGCGAGTTATATAAACATAACAGAATTCCACACGGGGCATGGCAGCCGATTGGTTAGAGTGCTCGACCTGTAACATGGAGAGCATTGGAGAGTAGGGGTTCAAGCTCGGCCGTGACCTTGAACAAGGCTTTCAAGACAGTTGTCACAGTTGCTCGGCATCATTAAGATCTTTTGTATGTCGTGTGTGCACTCTTGAACTCTTGAAGGAGAGCAACATGAAATACAGGTGTATTGTATGAGCATGATCAATTCTTGATGTCTGCCATTTTGGTTGCAATGGATGGGAATGAACTGGCTCCACTCTTTTCATGTAACTTCAAGACGAATGCTTTGTTTATATTGTCTGTCCAGTATAACATAGTCTTTCTCTGTTCCCCTTTCCTTCAAATTAAGGCAGCTGATTTAGTTAGACCATTCCCCTTTTAACACGGAGAGTTTGGATTCGATCCTACTCCCCTGAGACGGTTATTGTATAGGGACCTTGAGCAAGTTCTTGGCTCACAATTGCTCATCACCAGTGACTGATGTTTGATAGGGGAACGTAAATGCATACCGGTATTGATAATTGCAACAATAATAATCTGGCATGTAATGCATTGTGTGAGATTTTGTCAAACGGCATTCTTTCCACGTATTCAAGGCATCGAAGCTTTGCCAGATGATGTTGTTATCAAGCAGGTTGTATGTATTTCTAAGGATTGACATAGTTTGTTATTCCTAATTTTTTAGTCTTGAGATTACTACAACTTTCCATAGCCAACTCATTTCTCTTGTGTAGTACTTATTCATTTCTGACCTTGCTCTTTAATTTTCCAGCATTCCCTGATTGAAATATATATGAGTAGATGCCAACGCACGAATGATGAGTTGAACTGAAAGCATTCTGATGCATTTTTGTATGTTGTAGACTTTGGTGTTGATTGGTGGGCTTTGGGTGTGTTGTCATTTGAGATGCTCGTCGGTCGGTCACCGTTCGACATCGTGGGACAGATGGACAATCCAGATCAAAACACAGAAGACTACTTGTTTCAGGGTAGGCTCTCGATCTTTTAATTGATCATATCTAATTCATAAAATTTCAGACTAAATAACGTTTTCTATTGCATTGACCCTTGTCTATCAGATTTGAACCAGGCTTCCCAGAGGATTTAGAGCTGAGACAATTTTTGCTACGTGATTCTGCCTGATATTTGTTACAAGTTGCGACAGGTCTGTCAGCTTGATACCATGAATAAACGAAATTGATTGATTGATTGATTGATTCCAAATTGAATTCCAAAAATGCATTTTACTTTTGAAAATTTCTTATCAGGGTAAATAACTCTGAGTCAAGTTGCAGTTAAATCGGAGATGGTCATGATGGTTGCTGTGTTAATATGATGTGGAAAGACGTGTTACAGTTTTGAATTGGCTTTAACTTGAAGTGACAAGTTGTTGTCAATCTGTGGGACAGTAAGAAAAGTTTTAGATAACTCTTGCTGTGTTGGTACTGCATGCCAAAAGCCTTCAAACCAGGACAAAGCTTCGGAGGACTGGTGGTGAGACATAGTAGCCGAATGGATTGCGTGATTGGCCTATGATGTGGAGAGTACTGGTTTCAGCGTCCACTTAGGTGGTCACTGTGTAAGGACCTTGCGCAAGTTCTTCACACAGTTAGAGTCCCGTACAGGTACTCGGTGCCATCGATGTTCTGGTGTATGGCCATGTGTGCACTTTGTAAGGAAGGCAATATATCAAAGACAGTTGTATTGTATTGTATTGCTGGTGAGAAAGACTTATCGTTGAAGAAGAATATCAATAAATGAATTGATGACCTTCTTGTAGAAATATATATGATTCATGTGATTCGATTGGTTTAGTTTCTGTTCTTGTTTTGTTGCAGTCATTTTGGAAAAGCCAATTCGCATTCCGCGTTCTCTGTCCGTGAAAGCCGCCAGCCTCCTCAAAGGGTTTTTGAATAAGGTAGAAATGTCAGTTTGTCATCATTGACAAATATTGCTTTTCCAATACAATGGTCTATCTGGTCTGCTGTTCTGGACTGCTGTTTTGGTCTGCATCCAACATTTATAGCTTTGAGCCTGCAGAGCAGATTCCATACATGTACTACTACTACTACTATTTGTTTATTACACAAACTCGTTGACACAAACACAACAACGTACAAAAGCTGCACCTGGAGCTGGAATAAAGGAAAATAATAGTCAAATGGTTAAGAAGTTAAGGAATATAATTATAAAAGAATAAGGCCTATTGCTATAAAAGATAATGTTTGTTCAGCCTAAGACACCATAAAGTAGGCTACTCTTGGAATGAAATTATGAACATCTTTAGGCGGCTTGGTGAACTTGTGACGATGGGGTTGCAAGTCATAATGTTGAGTTATTTTAGGTGGAAACAATCAATTTTAGGTTAGCAATCCTGGGTGTGCGATAGTCTCGTGGGTAGCATGGTGGACTGTTAGCTGAGAAGGCAGAGTTTCAAATCCCCACCACAGCAGAAATTTGTTTGAGATTTCTGCTCCATCTGTTCCCCTAGCCAACTCAACCGCAATAAGTACACTGACTGTACACTGTCGTGGGAAGATGATACAGCAAGGGAGAGAACTGGCCAACCGCCCTCTTATGCCGAGGCTAAGAAAATGAAGTTGCTAACACTTGTACCCATGGCTGGCTCTCAGGCTGGCTTAAGGGGCTGCTGTTTTCTTCTACGCTTACAAGATGTTGTAAGTGGCATTTATAGCAGATACGTGCTGCAACAGTGTGTATCTGAATTCGGGGCTAATGTAGAACGTTTCAAAGATGCTGAGATATCAATGGTTTGTGGTTTGTAGAGTCCGACGGAGCGTCTGGGCGGCAACCCCGAACTCGGCGTATTGGAGATCCAGTCGCATCCATTCTTCAAAGCAATCGACTGGGAACAGCTGTATGCTAAGCAGATCACTCCACCCTACAAACCTCTGCTCAAGTCCGAGTCAGATCTCGACCATTTCGATCCGACTTTCACCTGCGAACCAGTCCAGCTGACACCGGATGACTCGTAAGTCAGCGATCACCTAGTCTTATTTCCTGGCCCTTGTTTGTTGCTTCCCCTGTTATCTTGGATTTTCACATTTGTATTCTTATTGATTTTCTTCTGCAACCCAGGATTTTAAACATTTTGATTTTATTTATAAATTATTTGTTTATTAAGGTAATTTATGTAGCACCACATCTGGTATTTATTTTTTCTACCCGAGGTAGAAAGATTCCTCGGGTTTGCAAAAAGGTTTGATGCATTGTTCTGGAGAGACCAGTCGATGTGTATGATGTATGTTATCCGATTCAGTGAACTTGACTTCAAAGAGAACTGTTTTGATGCTCTGAATGGTCATGTCACTGATGTGTTGAAAGAGAAATGGTTTTCTCTCTTGCCACCAGATGTCTGGGGAAAGTCCTTGATTGCACCCAGTAGCCACTTATTTGTTCTATTTTATTTGCAGGATGGCACTGGCATTATATGCCTAATTGTACAAAAATTCGTCACAAACCATGCAGCTAAGGCTATGATTATGTAACAGTAGGTAAATGTCAGTGTAACTTGGACTCTGATTTGGCTTACAATCTTCTTGTTCTGTTGCTGTTTGCAGGAGGATCATTGCAAAGATCGACCAAACAGAGTTTGACGGATTCGAATACATCAATCCGCTTCTGATGTCGCAGGAGGACTGCGTCTGAACGTAATGAGTTGTTCGCTTACCTCACCAGGGGGAACAGTCATATCTCCAAGTACTTACTACTCAGCAGCTCTGAACACAATTTCTCAGCAGTATTTATCTATGCAATCAATGTCGTCATCATACATATCACTGAAATTACTTCTATAACTTGTCAGATCCTAAACGGATCGCGTATCAACTGCTGTTTTTTTTACTCCATTAGCTAATATTATTTGTAGGCTACTTGACACAGAACTCAAAAGATGATGCTGATGAACTTCTCTTGTTTTGTGACATGTAGGATTTTACATAGTAGTATTGACTTCTATTTACGTTTTATTAGCCGCTATTCAATTCAGTGTTTCGTATTTATAAAATCGACTGTATTAATAACTGTATTAAAAATGTATTTGTAGTTTTTGCTGTTTTTTTGGCAATCTGTGTGTGTAGTTGTGTATTCTTGGTCAAATTGGCAAAACTTTTAGTTTTCTTAGTGATGGTGTTCAAATGTAACTTATGCAGATAAACATGATGTTGTATAAATGCTATTTTGTCGATAAATGAATTCTGGAATACTGCCATTATTAAATAGCCAGGAAATAGTTTGGAAATAGTTCAGCAATAGCTTGGAAATGGTGTGGAAGTTGTTATAGTGGACTGTCAGTGATGACGTTCACGTTTCTTCACATCTTACTTCATATTCATAGATGTTTTTGTCACTGTTTGAGTGAATGTCAAAATTTGTGTTGGCTGAAGTTCTCTTTAAACTATTTTCTGGACTGTTAAACTCAGCGATGTCTGTTAAGAAAGAAATTGTGTGCATGCTACCTTTTGGAGCCATTTGAAGTTGTATTGGGGTTGTGCTACAAGGATATCTCGTCTCTTTAAGCTGAGTTAATGTCAGATCCATGTGCTGAACTGTATCAGAATTCATAATATAAATGACACGTGTTGTAATGATTTTCTGTTATAGTTAGAACTTGTTGATATGATTACGGTATGAGATAGTTATTACACACCTTTCCAAATCCTTTATCCATATTTTTGGGCGCCTTTACGGGATTCACATGCATTCGAAATCTATACGACTGTGCCATATTTGAAGGCATCATTTCGTCCCCTAACGATAATGGATGGTTTGGACAGAGAATGGATTTGATTCCTCTCCAGTTTCCAGTTGGATGAAGATTCGTGTTGTGTTAGAACCAATCGTAGGCCTATAATGAGTAGAACATGACCCGGAAGAAGAAAATCTGTTAACCTCTTCATTTTCCTGACCTCGGCAATTCGCCGCAAGTCCGCAACCAAGTCCACAAGATCAGGGTTGGTTGGTCAGTTTCGGTCAGCCAGGTGTATGAGCACGGGGTGAAAACAGGATAGGATAGCTTCACGAAGGTCAGGTTTTCAGCCATTATGGTGAGTATGTACCAATTGTATGTATGTGGCGCCATTTATATAGTGCCATTGTTAGAACCCAACAAACTTGAACAAAGGCACACAAATGTGGCTAACAGATCTTAACAGACATATAAAATCTTAACTATACTAACAGAACCTGCAATACACGGCCTACTAGGCTATAGCAGCCTACTAGGCTATAGCAGCCTACAAAGCATGTCCACCCTACGGGTCTCGAACTCGGTATACCTCTCGCTTTCTGTGCCAGATGTTATCCAATGCGCTATCGGGCCCTCGGTCTAACGATGCTGATCTTGGTAATTAATTTGATCGTCTTAACTTTCTTTATTATGTGCGCATTATAACATCGTTTTATCATTTTATGCATATGAGTAACGTAATTAGGTCTATGACATTTCAATGTTAATATCCGTATAAAGTCATCAATTCAACGTCCATTTAACTTTGATTTAAGCACATATTATTATTTACATCAATTCAACTTTTAGTTCAACAAGAAACCATTTTCATCAATCCAGCTTCTATTTATCTGTTAGAAAACAATAAAATTTATGGTTATTATCCAGCTTCTATTTAACCAAGAATTTTTTCATCAATCCAACTTATATTTAAGCAATAATTATTTTCTTCGAATCGGTTATCTATCGCAGATAATAGTGTTGCCAGGATATCTGTTTTCAAAGGTAGGCCCTAATGTTGCATTGCAGTTTTAATACAGACTGGCACTCATAATATTTGGCCATGAAATGATATCGTAACACTAACTTGGGTACATTTAAGTCGCAGCTGGTCGCCCTTCACGCTTAGCAGAATGGTATAATTCTATAAGAACATTAAAATTAATGATCTGTTCAAATTCCTACCTATGTTAATTATTTCTATACTAGATGTTTGCCCGTCCTAAGACGGTTAAAAACAATTTGAAAATGTCAATAGATGTGTCTTCTCGTGCTATGATTGACAAAAGTCTTCACCATCTCCCTCCCTACCTCCGTCCATCCGTCAGTCCCTCCCTCCCTCCCCGTACTTCTCTGCTGTCCGTCCCGGCCGTCCGTACCTCCTTCCCTTCCTTCAGCGTCCGTCCCTCCCTCCCCACGTCTCTCGCGCGATCGTGCGTGTCTTCTCCCTCTCCTCCCTCTCTCTCTCCCCCGTCCGTCCTTTCCCTCCTTCCCCCGTACTTCTCTGCAGTCCGTCCCGGCCGTCAGTACCTCCTTCCCTCCCTTCAACGTCCGTCCCTCCGTCCCCCACGTCTCTCGCGGCGATCGTGCGTGTCTTCTCCCTTCCTCCCTCTCTCCCTCCCTCTCGCTCTTTCTCACTCCCTCCGTCCGTCCGTGAGTCCGTCAGTCCCTCCCTCCCCCCGTATTTCTCTGCCTTCCGTCCCTTATCTCGCGTTGCTATGACAACGTCTGCATGCGGTTATTGCGATGACGTAGAATGACGTAAGCCATTATTGTCGAAACAGCGTTACACCACAGATGCAGCACGCATGCAGAGAGATTTCTGTGCATTTATATTATTAATTAATTCTGGATGTGGCACCCTAAACCATTCACTAGATGGCAGAATATACTTTCTTATTCCAGCTCTGTTTCCCTCGAGCGCGCTTCTGGAATCGCTCGCCATTTTGTACCCGTGGATGGAAGTTAAGGTCAGATTTTCGTTTAAATACCATTTATTGTATTGTATTGTATTTGAACACTTGTTATAGCGCCTCAACCAGATTTCCCATTCAGAGGCGCTCCCGACTACTGCGCGAACGCTGAATCGGAGTTTCACGCCGAAGCGCATGAGCAATTGCGAGTGAAGGACTTGCCCAGGGTCCCTACGCGGCGGCTTGAGGTGGATTCGAACCCGCAACCCTCCAGCTGCAAGGCACCGAACATACCCCTATACCATCGCGCCCCAGTTGTATTGTGATGTGTTGTATTGTGTGTTGTATTGTACTCCACGTTTATAATAAAAAAAAAAATTTATTATAGTGCGATAACTTGTCAGCTCTCAATTACCTTCCTCTGGAACGTTACAATGCAAAGCTAGGTGGGTGTTGCTGTTGCTGATTAATTTTAATAGTCTCAGCTTAATGTTTGAGTCTTTCTTAGACGACCACAGATGAAATTCCTTCAGACAATGAATTCACGGTAAGCTTGCGCTTTAGGGGTCCCGAATCATGACACCCATATTAAATGGGAGTATGTATTACAAGAGATCACTCACTGACACTAGCGTATTTAATTATTTCAATGGGTATTTCGGAAGACTGAGGGCCTGTATCACGCCAGTCCCTAAAAACCTGCGCCCTCAAAATGAGGCTGAGTTTAGGCCTATTTCTGTTACTCCCGTGCAATGCCGCATGCCGGAGAAAATCGTTGTGAGAAGTTACTTTTACCCAATCTTCACTGATCTCGAAATAAATTCTACCCTTAATGACCAATACGCCTTTCGGTCCTCTGGCTCCACTACATCCGCCCTCATTGCTCTCACCCACGGAATTCTAGAGATGTTACACGATGAACCTATGTAGGCCTACGTCTTATCTCGCTAGACTTTTCCCGTGCCTTTGACACGGTTAGGCACTCTTACCTATCAGAACAACTTGCTGTATTGCCATTACCTGACTTTCTGTACAATTGGATCTTATCCCTATTGCAAAACCGTCAGCATTGTACTAAATTTCACGGCCAAGTCTCGGCCTTTTGTCGGATAAATGCTAGCATTATACAGGGCTCTGGGCTTGGACCTTCTGACTTTGTGGTGGCTTATTTCAGGCCTGAAACCTGTGCAGCAATAGGTTGCTTAAATACGCTGATGATAGTTACCTTCATTTCCTCTTAACTTCAAAATGTTGCCAATTGGGCAATATCTTAAATTGAATAACAATAAATCCAAAGAGATGGTATTTAGGCGCCCGCGGTCTAAGTTACTTAAGTAAGTAAGTAAGTATATTCTTTATTGAACCAGTTGATCTCCCTCCCCCTATACCAGGTATTTGTAGGGTGCGTCAGTCTGTTATTCTAGGGGTAACATTTCGGATAGACTTAGTTTTTGACCGTGAGATCCCACATGCTGACGCATTAACTCGAAGTGGCTTTATTACGCATATGTTATTTAATTGATTTTATCGCTGATCTTTCATCTTACTGTAACCTTACTCTCATAGATTCATAGATGTCTGTTTAAATGTATTTTATGATTATTTTGTGATTTTGTGATTTAATACTCTATCCGATGTTCCGCAATGCGTTTGCAGGCGGTTCAATAAAGCAGGTAATTACTTACTTACTTTGTATTCCACCATGCTTACTCGCCATCAGTGCGACCACTGCTTGGGATTTTCCCAAGATCTTGGGAGTTTGGGGGTCCGACTTGGGATCTGAGGATATTAGCAATCTTGGGATTTTCTAAGGTATACAGACTAGTTTTTACCATACTCTGCAACATTGGCAGCGAATCAGATTAGAAAAACTCGCTCAGTCTGAAAGACGTTTATTATTATTGTAACCTGTAAACATTGTTAATTCAATGTTGTGCTCCGGTTTTTTCTTTGCGAGTTCTTAACTAGGCATTTTTGTGAATAATTGTGATTGTCAAAAGTTAAAACGCATTTCATATTTCCTCACAACTTTTTGCTTTTCGGTAACTTGGTATGTTTTGGTACACTGCAAGGACCAATATACACAGGACTGGAATCTCCTTATGTAAGCGCGTTGGATAGAAAATGGCGGCTCATGGAGCCTGGCCACCTAGCGACAAAGGTTAGAACCTCGTGTTTACCATGCTAAACGCCTATCTCCGTAGTTTAGATTATTTAACTGAAAGTCATTAAAACTATCTTTATATTTATTATTATTTACCTTTCTTTGATCCTTATAAACTAAAAGAAATATTATTCTGATTTGATTTTCCTCAAATTCGTGCAATTAATCGCTGAACAAAACATCGGGTCGCCCATGCTTTTTGACGTCCATAGACCCTTCTTACACCCGCATCGCCAGGTGGCGCCAGGCTCATAGCTTAAACCGGAAGTACACGGTTTTTTCGAGAGTAACCAATCCTTTAATATAGAATCCTTGGGTACACTGTTGGCCAATCTTGGGATTTTCTGGCAAGAGCTTGGGATTTCAGAAAATGGAGAGTGGTCGCACTGCTCGCCATGCAATCGAGAGTCATTTACGAAGCTAAACTATGCGCTTTCTTCATCAGTCCAGCTTCTATTTAAGCAAATAACTAGTTTCATCAATCCAACTTCCATTTTGGCAAACAATTATTTTTATCAGTCCAGCTTTTACTGTTTTATTAAAGTAATCTTGTCTGATTTCTGTTCGCTAACTTCGGTCACTGGGCCTATACTATACTGTTGCTGTGATACCCGTGTCATACATAGTCAGACAGAATATAGCGATGTGCTAGAAAATTGGGACCCCTAAAGCACAAGGTTACCGAATTCACTGGGTGACTTTAGACGCAGTGTCATGCTATGCGCTTGTGCCCCTTTTGGGTCTCCTCTGTTCCCTAGCCAATGCACCGATATGTAGGCTAATAGTCAAGTTATTATTGTTGTTTATTGTTTATGCATTGTGCTTCTAGAAATAAAAAGTTGTCAGTTAAAGTTGTCAGATCACTTTTAGCCTGGTTGGTCACCGTTGGTGGGATTTAAGCAAAGCAAACATTTAGTGAAAAATATCGGAATAGAAATAATGAAACTATGCATGCTATTAATACACGAAATACACAAGGACCAACTATTCATTCAACTGACGATGGACATAATTCTGGCCTTAATTAAAAAGCAATTAGCCTGAACGATAATTAAATAATTTTGTAGGTCTTAAAACAGAGCTATGGAAAAAGTAGGCCCCTACATATTAGCTTATTTAAATCATGATGCTGCCGGCCGAGTATTTCAGCGTATTTTATTATTTGTCTTCTGTGTCTGCGTAAATGGAAGGTGGATTAATAAAAATAATTCTTTGCCTAAATGGCAGCTAGATTGATGAAACTAGTTCTTTGCTAAAATAGAAGCTGGATTGACAAAATAATTGTGAAGTTTAGTGTCATAAATGACTCACAATTGCATGGGTTGGTCGAATACAAGTTCGATGTGACAAAAAGAATTCTTGCTAAATAGAAGTGGGATTGATGAAAATAATTTTAGCTCAAATAGATGTGGGATTTATGAAAAGAATCTTGCTTAAATAGCAGCAGTATTCATTACAGTTATCACGAAATTCATTGAAATAATACAATACGCTAAAATACAACTCTACCTCCATTTCCAATAAACTATCCTAAAATGCACTCTTACCCAGATGATTACTGAGTTGTTGCTGTTTCTTCATTTTATTAGGTGCCTGAAGTTCTTTTTAACAAGTGCACGAAGACGAACAACATTGTGTTAGAGCTACTCAATGCTGTCATTTGACAAGGTATTATATCTCATCGATCTCCATCAGGAACAATAGAGTGGATAATAATCAACACTTTCATTATCATCAATTATTTCTTTGTCACTTATCAATGCTACTGAAGGATAACACAAAGGTGTGCTATTCTACAGTAATTGGATGGTTTCAATATTTCATCACAAAAGATATTTGTTTTCTATGCATGCAGCTAATTTTCTACTTTATCCCAAAGGAATTATTATTGACGGATGAAACATGTGAAAAGTTGAACTTGTATCAACCAATTCAAAGTAGCTACAGATGCATTTGCTTGCAATTGGATACTCGCACTGAGGAAAGCTGACAAATCCAATCTATGTGAAGAATCATTTGCATTTACAAAACCACTTAAAGAACCAATTTTGGCACAAACCACAGAAGCATCAATTACTTCGGATGTGTTTTGATGAAGGTGAAATTCCGACAGTTCCTATGAGAAAATAGAGAGCAACAATTAAAATGTCAGTTATGTGGAAAATCATTTACTGAAGTACACTGATGCGAATATGGAAACCTATACTGAAGAAAGACCATACAGGTGCCAGATATGTCAGAAATCATTTGCTCAACGTGTTCATCTCAAAACACACATGAGAACTCATATTGGCGAGAAACCATACAAATGTCAGTTATGTCAGAAATTATTTATTCATGGTGGTAATCTGAAAGTACACATGAGAACTCATATTGGTAAGAAACCATACAAATGTCAGTTATGTCAGAAATTATTTATTCATGGTGGTAATCTGAAAGTACACATGAGAACTCATACTGGTGAGAAACCATACAAATGTCAGCTTTGTCAGAAATTATTTACTCATGATTGTAGTCTGAAGGCACACATGAGAACCCATACTGGCGAGAAACCCTACAAATGTCAATTATGTCAGAAATCATTTGGTCAAGGTATTCATCTGAAAGGACACATGAGGACTCATACTGGCGAGAAACCATACAAATGTCAATTATGTCAGAAATCATTTAGGCAGGACGGTGTACTAAAAGCACACATGAAAAGCCATACTGGCGAGAAACCATACAAATGTCAGTTATGTCAGAAGTCGTTTACTCAATCTGGTGGACTGAAAACACACATGAGAAGCCATACGGGAGAGAAACCGTACAAATGTCAGTTAGGGCCTATGTCAGAAATATTTTGCCACAGGTTATGTTCTCAAAATGCACATGAGAACCCATACTGGCAAGAAGCCATACAAATGTCAGTTATGTCATAAATTATTTACTCATGGTTTTAATCTTAAAACACACATGGGAACCCATACTGGCGAGAAACCATACAAATGTCAGTTATGTCAGAAATCATTTGGTCAAGGTTTTCAGCTGAAAACACACATGAGGACTCATACTGGCGAGAAACCATACAAATGTCAGTTTTGTCAGAAATTATTTACTCTGGATAGTGGACTGAAAACTCACCTCAGAACCCATACTGGTGAGAAACCATACAATTGTAAGTTATGTCGGAAATCATTTGTCACAGGCGGTCATCTGAAAACACACACGAGGACTCATACTGGTGAGAAACCATACAAATGTCAGTTATGTCAGAAATCATTTACTCAAGATGGTGACCTGAAAAAACACATGAGAACCCATACTGGCCAGAAGCCTTACGTATGTCAGCTATGTCAGAAATCATTTACTCGAGATGGTGACCTGAAAAAACACATGAGAACCCATACTGGAGAGAAGCTGTACATTTGTCAGTTATGCAAGAAATCATTTGCTCAAGGTATTCATCTGAAAATACACATGAGAACCCATACTGGAGAGAAACCATACAAATGCCAGCTATGTACGAAATCATTTGCCGTAGGTAGTAACCTGAATTGTCACATGAGAATCCATACAGGTGAAAAACCATACAGGTGCCAGTTATGTCATAAATCATTTGCTCAAGATAGTCATTTGAAATCACACATGAGAACTCATACTGGAAAAGCACCATACAAGTGCCAGTTAAGTCAGGAATCATTTACAGTAGTAGGTAATCTTAATGGTCATATGAGAACTCATACGGGAGAAAAACCATACGTTTGTGAGGTTTGTAATAAAGGATTCACTCAACCTGGAAGTCTAAAGAGACACAGAAGATTGCATATGAATGAGAAGCAACAACTGTGCAGTAAACCTTATCGCAAGGGCAGTTCTTCAACCAAGCATTTGAAACTCTGTGCAGGAATACAGCCACAGGGTCTACCAATGGAAAGTGACTCAATTGCTAGCCTCTCTGTTCAAGTCATTACATTCAGTGATGCAGGCGTTACTGAAAAACCAAGTGAACGTTTGTCTAGAAAGATGCATCATGATTATAATGAAACTGCAAGTCCTCTTGCAAATATTAATCTTGGAAAACGTCTTCCGATTACCAAAATCAAATCACAGGAAACAAAACCATGTCTGGAGAAATCCTTTGGATGTGGTATATGTGGTGAATTCCTTGAAACTGAGAAGGAATTTCTAGAGCATTGTTCTGGCCATCGTTTTTGCCCAACTGATGACTTATTTATTGACCTGTGCGGACAACTAGTTAAAGATTGAGGAAAGATCGAGGCACTTAATTGTAACTTTTTTCAAGACACAATTTATCTGGCTTGGCACCAGACAGCAGCTGGCAACACTTGATCTGTGTGCCCTCTCTACCCAGTTTCCCCTCTTCACTTTCTGCACCTCTTTTCGGTATCTTGGAGTGATACTTGACCAAGAACTCACTTTCATTCAACACGTTAACTCTGTCTCTCGTAGCTGCTTTTATCAGCTGCGCCAACTGCGAGTAATATTGTGAATATCCTGAATATTCACGAAGCGACTACCACCATCATCACTGCTGCCGAGAACGACGCATCGGTCGCATCAAAACACAGCTGTGTGTACGAGGCCGCTGATTGGCTGGATCGACCCGTCAGTAGGTTGAAAACGTCGGGCGTCCTATAAAACAACAGCCGACTGGACCGCAAATGCGCAGACCGAGAAAACCTTCAAACGTAGAAGTGCTGTCGAATTAGCAAGTGATTTCGACGTAGAAAAGGAAGGATCTGTCGCCCGTGGATATACCGACCTGCCACGTAAACGTCGGGTGTGTTATCGTGAAACGAACGGATAAGAGGCGTGTCGTTTGATGGTGTAATGAGACGAGTGTCACGCAAGTGTAATTCTTCGAGCGTAGAACCGTGGAGGGTTAAATTACAGATTTACCTTGGTTTGGGCGTGGAAGAACTGGATATACTTGTGGTCAGTGGATTACTCGATTAGCCACCAAAACGTCGAACGCGTATGCCGTAAATCGTGTGTCCGAGTTCGTGAAGCGTCGTAGGTAGAAAGAAAGGAATAATTATAGGCCTACGTGTTACAAGTTATGTTCGTGGATGCTATAGGCCTACAGTGATCGAATGGAGGATTAAATTCATGTCTACGAAAGACGGATCTGAATTCTGTTCGTGAACGACGAAAGATCGATGAGGAAACGTACAAGATTGGAATAAGTTTGTCTATTTTGGAATTCTGCAGCTGAGTTCAGCTGGACGCGTGACGACGGAAAACTTACTACGGACTTTCCCAAGATCATCTCTGCAGCCGACGGGCGAACACTCTCCGCCAACGCTCAGACTGCCGCTGCCTCTCACTGCCTGCCAGCCCCATACAGAGTGAAGCCCATGAATGCTAAGTAGAAATGAATAATTAATCAGCTGCTTATTTCTATAAAGTATAAACATCAACATAATTAGTATTCAAACCTAGAGACAAAATTCGCATAAACGTCATGTAGGCCTAACTAGTGTAAAATACCTTAAAAATCATCATTAGACTGTTAGTGCTTCAATAATATAATATAAAATCATGTCTCGTCTTTCTCCGTCTATTATGGGTTTATTTGAAGTAGGAGAAGATGAAACTAGGCAAAGTAAGAGTCAGGAAAGGTTGCCCAAAGAATTACCTGCATCAGGATTAGATTTAATCCTGAGTAGGATGGAACAGAGTTTCGGCGAATTAAACAAAGGACAGAAAGACGTAACGAGTAGCCTAAACTGAGAGAGATGTCGAATGGACAGAATGCATTGACGCAAGGACAGACTGAATTGAGTAGAGGTCAGAGAGATTTGACTATGAAACTGAGAGATATGATGACTGGACAGCAGGACTTGACGGATGGATTATCCGACTTGACCAGACGGTTTAATGAACTGGCAGAAATGCAAGATGAGTTGAGGAAAAGACAGAATAGTGCCGAAGATGTTATAGGCTCAGTTATTTACCGTCAAGCTGAAAGTAATGATAGTGTAAATCTCCTCGTAGACGCAATACAACGGAGAGAAGGTGTAGAGATAGGTGAGGAAGAAAGGGACCGGGTTTCGAACCCATATCGGTCTGAGGTACCGGTATCTGCCAACAAAGCAGAAGCGCCCCCGCATGCACTTGCCACCGAACCCTCGGGAATACATGATGGACAGGAAGATGAACAGGGACGGGAAGCCAATGCAGCTCAGAATGCAATAAGAATTAGCAAACGACTGCAAGGTAAAAGTCGTCGAAATTACCATGCTCTACACAACGTGGGGTTGCCTTTGTATGTACCTCCCTCGTTTGAACTAGAATTACCTGACAATGAACTATCTTCTGTCCATGAGGTAACCGGTCGGGATGGGTTGTAGTAACCAGGGTAATCCAACGGCTTGAGGTAGCGCCTTTGCAGACCGTGGTGAACCAACTGCCCACTGAAGGTAGAAGGGACCTCTTTGCGCACGGAAGCCAGAGTCCCTCACCGATGGCAGGCGCAGGAGGAGGAAGCCTACTTACTTCTCAGTGGGAACACACATACACAGTTTTGGGGTAAGCCGAGGTCGAGAAAGACAAGGCGACCCAGTACCTCACGGAAGTTACAATGGCGCCAGAGTATGGAATGTACCAATCAATCAATAAATTTCGTTTATTCACAACACCAAGCTGACAGGTCGCAACTTGTTACAGGTAACAGATAGGATGTACCGACCGAGGGACCCCAAACTTACAATATCCCGCACTCTTACCCCCAGCGCTGCAGCTACTCTAGTTCACGCCTTCGTTACCAGTCGCGTCGACTATTGTTCCTCTCTATGTGTTGGCCTTCCGCAGAGTGGAATTGGGCGCTGGGAGCGATTTTTACGCTAGGCTGCGCAATTGATTGCCATGATTGTTGGCATGCCTATAAAACGGGTCATGTACCTGACTACATGCGGGATGTCCTGCACTGGTTGCCACTACCACACCGCATCTCATTTAGGGTCTCTGCCATCGTTTGGCGTAGTCTCGTTGGTATCGCACCTGCTTATTTGCAGGAGCTCTGTTGTCCTATTTCTGCCAATACTGGCCGCAGACCCCTTTCGCGCTGCAGCCCGCGGTGACCTGAGTGTCCCATTTGCACGAACTTCTATAATGCAACATCGGGCCTTCTCGGTTGTGGGACCGAGTATCTGGAATGTGCTTCCTCTAGAGTCTATAGCTCCGTCTCCTACTTAGGAACTCTTCACCTGCATTTTACACCTCTCTGAAAACCACTCTTTTCAGCCGTGGTTGTGCCGGGAGCGCCTCTGAGTAGATATCTTGAAGGGGCGCTATATCGTTTCTTTGATTCAATGATTGATTGATTGATTGATTGATTGATTGATTGATTGATTGATTGTTGCAGTGCCGAGATACATACAGACAATGTCTTACTGGGTGTCATCTTATTTGCAGAATAGTTGGGCATCTAACATTCTGGTGTCGGGTATTCGCAACGTTTTCCCTATAACTTCCTTTCTACGGTGTCAAACTACTTGTCTTTTTTCATTGCATCACTGCAAAACACTGTACTCTTCCTGAAGATCAAAATAAAACTTTTTACTAGTGTCCTTGGACACAGTAAATTATTCCATTCTGAGTTCCTCTCTTTGAAAACTTGACTTTTAAGTCTTGAATCTAACTCTACAGACATGAATACTTCTGCAGAACTAGATATGGCCTAGTGCACGACACCTTTAACTGTGCATCATTTTACGAGACTACCTTAGACTATACTTTGCTATTTGTATTGTATTTGCATTCTTGATGTAATAGGGTACAAAGTTTGTTAGCATAATCTACCTATATTAGGTGCGGATGTTATATTTTTCATTAAGAAGGATCAATATTTGCATGCACTCTGAATAATTATTGATGTGTTGTTTTATAAATTTATTAATTTCATTATTCTCTTAATTGTTAGCCTCTAAATACAATCTTGTAAGCTGCAAAATACTGTAGACTACGGAATGTTTGAAAATCAGGGACAATTAAATATCAGTAGATAAGGAGAGGTTGATTATTTTCGGCAATGATATACAGCAAGGACAGATGCTTAAGCTTTTAGTAAGGAAGTAGGTATACGATAGAGTTCACGCTGCTTTTTGGATGAGATTGTAATATTATATGGGATATAATTATTACAATACAATACAACTGATCTTTGATATCGCCCTTCTTACTCAGGTTGCCCCCATCTCAGAAGTGCTGACGCCTCGGCGGCGCAGAAGCAATTATATTGCAGTGCAATTGTGCGCGGAGGACTTGCTCAAGGTCCCTACGCGGCGGCTTGAGGTGGATTCGAACCTGCAACCCTCCGGCTGCAAGACACCGAACAAACCCCTAGACCACCGCGCCCCACGTCCATATTAGTCAGTCTCTGATGTCGGTTGGAAAACAGAAAGTGAGGATCGAGTTGGGGACAATGGACAGTTAGCCTAATAGTGATGGAGATAGCACGGAGAGGTGAATCGTTGGTGGTTTGGAAAGGAGTCATTGAATAGAAAAACAGAGCCAAGTAATTTTTGCCGCAAAGAGTAAGAGCTAATGTTGAAGGCAGTTTGGAAGTGGACTGGACAAATTCCGACGAGGGAATTGGTTTAAGGTTTTCTAGAGAAAGCGACGAGGATTAGAGGATCTGGAATGAAATAATGAGGAATAAAGGGCCGAGAAAAGTTAAGGATCACGGAAGCGTTAAAAAGTGCTCTCAGGGTGTCGTCAGAGGGAGTTGAAAGCGTGGAGATAGGAATTACACCAAGGGGTTCTAATAAGAGCAGGATTTGGTTTTAACAGGAGCGTGTTTGTCAAGGAATAGGCCTACCGGCAGAGTGGAGTTGTAGGAAGACATTAGGCCATCAAGAGAGGATGGGGGATTTGAAACGTGCTGAGGAGATCTTGCTTGAATGCTTCGATGTTCATGGAACTGAAACGGTGGAAATCCTGGAAAACGTTGTATATTAAGGCGTGTGAAAATGGATAATGATTGGATGTTGCACCAAGAGAGAGAGAGATCCGACGATAAGTTAGATGGAGAAAGATGACGTGACGATGAGGTTAGGTAGGCCCTAACGATGAGGTTAGGTGTGCACTGTGTTGTCGTCACAGTTGCAGGGGAAGTTGACGTGTTGAACCAGGATAGTAGCCTTGATGACAAGAGCGTGAGAATTGCGGATGCAATGGACAAGGAAAGCTCTTGGCAGGCGCCTTCTTTCTGTTGCAGCCTTAGACTCTGAAACCCTCTTCCTGTCAGCTCTTTATTGACTAAACTTCCTTTCTTCCTGGACTCTTTTTATCCGTAAAGTTCATCTACAAATCACAGAAGAAAATACTGTCAGACAGCAAGCTAGAAGAGTCACCATTGGTGGGCCCACGCACACGCGTGGAACCGACCAACAAATTCCCGTCGACAGCTGAAGATAGCATAGATATTCAAAGTCTCTGATCCAAGTTGCGTCGATAGAGTAGAGCGACGACAGGACTGGTGACAGCGTTCGCAAATACGATGACGCTGCAGACGAGCAGTCCCTTATTGGTGGAAGATGAAGCACGTCCGGCTATTCGTCGAAGCACCAAGGAGTACGTAGAAATGGCATTCGTCGTGTGTCGGTAGGTAGATTGAAGCGACTGAAGGTCGAAGTGACTTCAAAGGCCCGCATCGATCGTCCTCCACCGAGACGATAACACTCGGCCACAGGCGGCCTACACGACCGTATGGCTGACGCTTGACCGTACACATCTGTGTATGTATATTCGTTTAATTTGCAAAACAGGCTGACACACCGCAACCTGGAACATGAAGACTAAGTACAATTAGTACTGAAGAATGGGCTTGATGCAGTCACATGGCGACAAGGTGACTTCCGAACAAAATGCCACCAAACGTACACAATCCCTGGCAAACCCGACGAATTAGTCCGGCACGTAAATCTAGCACCAGAAAACTCCAACGTATCTGAAGATAGGCCTACTGAGAAAATTCTGCTTTAAGACGAAATAATCCGTCGAAATGACGGAGAAGTCGATCAGCGACAGACAGGGCCGATGACATGCGCAGTATTAACATGTACGTATCTGTGTATGCATAATATTATAACTAATTTGAAGAGGTTAAGTTTTATTCTCATTAGCTTGTAGTTTCTCAGCGTTATTCGTTCTATCATCTGAAACGTCTTAGCTATTGAAAGAGAGCCATGCAGCTAATCGCCTCTGCATATAATTATGGCATAACCATGGACAGGAAACCAAGTATAATTTATTTCATATGAGTTGGAAAGGAACCCAATCTATTGCTAGCATTAGTCAGCTATGCTGCGGTTCAGTAGATCTTCATTGTGTCTTCTGATAAAACATAATTAATTAGCCTACGACATAAAAGATAAAAGAGATCTAATTGTCTTCCAGTAGATCGGTCGTTCTAACTCAATTCGACGATGAAAGGCTATAAGCCAAGCGCCTAATCGACCATTTACAGCGTATATGTGCATGTAGGCCTATGTATGTATGCATGCATGTGTATGTATGTATGCATGCATGTGTATGTATGTATGCATTTATGTATGTATGCATGTATGTATGTGTGTATGTATGTATGTATGCATGTATGTGTATGTATGTATGCATGTATGTATGTATGTGTGTATGTATGTATGTATGTATGTATGTATGTATGTATGTATGTATGTATGTATGTAAGTATGTATGTATGTATGTATGCATGTATGTGTCTATGTATGTATGTATGTATGTATGTATGTATGTATGTATGTATGCATGTATGTATGATTGTATGTATGTATGTATGTATAGATGTATGCATGTACGTGTGCATGTATGAATTAACCAGTTAGCCTGCATTGCATCTTTGAGTTAAACCATGGGATGTTCTAACGTTCACGCTGTAAATGCTCGATTAGGCGCTTGGCTTATAGCCCTTCATCGTCGAATTCTGTTGTGCGTCCAGCCACTACAATCAGAATTCTCCTTGACGACATCTGGTGTAAAATATCAGGCCAGCACCGAACAGAGACCGTATGAATTTCTTTCGATTTCTGGATCCAGATGTATACTTCCTCCGTATCTGTCCATCCGTCCGTTATCATAAACGTAAACTTCACCTTTCTAAGGCTCTATAGGCTAAACGGAGGGGACTAGCCAGTTGCTTGTCATTTCGTTCCCAAATAAGACTTACCTTTAACACATTGCTTAGGCCTATCCTTCGTTGCTCTGTCTGTCTGTCTGTCTGTGTCTGTGTCTGTGTCTGTCTGTCTGTCTGTCTGTCTGTCTGTCTGTCTGTCTGTCTGTCTCTCTCTCCGGACTCATGATCTGGTTATTGGAACCACTCTAATCAAACACCGACGCCATATCTATCACATCAGTATTATGTAGATTGTTAGAAAAACTTATAGTGCGCCTGTACATCTATCCTATCCTCACTAATCATGTTGAGAACCGTCCCTTTGCTGACCAATTCGCCTTCAGGCCTTCTGGTTCTACCTCTGCTGCACTCATAGCCATTACTGACTGTATTCTTAACTCGCTTAAATCTGAACCTTATGTCCGCCTTATTTCTCTAGATTTCTCCAAGGCCTTTGATACAGTCAGGCACTCTTACTTGGCCGATCAACTGGCCTCTCTACCTATAGGCCCTACCGGTTAATATCTTCAACTGGATTCTCTCCCTCTTGAGCAATCGTAGTCATTGCACCAAGTTCCGCGGCGTGATCTCTTCCTTGGCTCACATCAATGCTAGTATAATTCAGGGTTCTCGCATGGGCCCAGCAAACTTCTTAGTGGCCATCTCTGGTCTATAACCTCTCCACAGCTTCAATTATATCTTCAAATATGCTGATGATTGCTATCTTTTGATCTTGGCTTCAAATATATCCACCACGGATGCAGAATTAGATCACATTAGTGCCTGGGCTCGCAAATGCAATCTCCACCTAAACCATTCTAAATCTAACGAAATTATTTTGACCAGACCAAATGTGAATCTTGAACAAGGTCCTCCAATTATACGTGGCATAAAAAGGGTCACATCCCTGAATATATTGGGTATCGAGATTTCCGCAAAGTTCGGTTTTTCCTCCCATATCCAAAAGATTTGTGTACGGGCCAAGCAATCTCTCTACGCCCATCGTATTTTAATCTCGCATGGGCTCATGGGAGTCAGGCTTTTCGATGTTGTCCGGTCCACCACTGTCAACCGAATGCTTTATTGTTCCCAAGTGTGGTGGGGCTTTGCCAGCAAACAGGAACGTGACTCTCTAAATGCTGTGGTCCGCAAGCTGGTACGCTTTGGCTTCCTACCCAAATCTTTCCCTACTTTTGAGGAACTCTGTAAAAAAGCCGACCAAGACCTTTTAGAAATATCTTAAATAATCCTGGACATATCCTTCATTACCTACTACCCCCTGTCCTATATACTGGTCACGATCTGCGCCCACGCTCACATAACCGTGTTCTTTCTAGATTTGATTCCCTCACCAGGCGCGGTTACCTGGCTAGGATGTTTTACAGCTAGGCCATAGTGTTTTTTAGTTTACTATTTACTAACTTTTTCGGTACTATTTGATAATTGTAATTGTAATTGTAATTGTATAACTGTATAACTTTGTATGTACAGCGCCGTGCGTTTGCCAGCGTTTAATAAAGAACACACTTACTTACTTACTTTTCATATGAATTATAAATTACCATTCCAGTTAACGAGACGACTTGAATGTTGTTCTTCAGTTGTTGATTGTATTGTTACCGCTAAACTTTCTGTGCATGCAATTCGTCACTCGAAAGCCAAGCGCAGGGCACCAGCTTATTCACGAGCGCTGCATTTAAACAAACTGAGAATAAAACCTTTCACCTCATCATTAGAGCAATTTTTTACTCAGCACTGTTCAAAGCTTTGTGAATTGGAATAAACGAAGTGGAATAACGCTGCGGGCAATCTGTGGAGGCCATGTAGCCTGATGTAGGCCTACAATACGACCTATGTCTTAATAAATCACAAAATTAATTCCTATTTATGACAAGTTCGGCGCAATGATTATCGCCTCATGTCTACCTACGCCCTTTTTGACACCTCTAGCACGATAATAAATATATTCTCCTTGATTTCGTCCGACCACAAACGCTATGACGTCATCATGTATTTGAACGACATATCTACGAAAAATTCATTGGAGTTTAGCAGGTTTTACAGATGTATCAACAAATTTTTACAGTTGAGTAGAATGTTCGAATAATTATCGGCGAAAAATTGGGTAAAAGCTTCTTTTGCGGATTTAATTCATGATGGAAGTAGCCGTGTGTTTTAGCGTATTTTATTATTTCTCTTATCTGGCTGCGTAGGCCCTAAATGGAAGTTGGATTGATCATTGTTGAAAATAATTATTTCTGTAGAGAGAAGTTGGGTTGAAGAACCCTCTGTTTGCCGTTGACGGGTTCTAAAGCGGGGATAAGAGGGCCTACAATTCGGTGTGTTGGCCTCTCAATCATGAAGAAGTTTTAAATACTGTTTGGTTCTTCGTAACGATTTAGGCTAGTTAGGCCTATCTGTGGTTTTTTACTTCTATCTTAGGTAAACTGTTTAAAACGGACTCATTTGAACACGAAAACTCAATAACAGAGTAGAATACGGCCTACGAACCCTAATTCAAAACATTAAATTTTGTTTTATTTATCATTGTAAATTGTTTTCATTTGATAGGCTATGTGTTTCTACTGAACGCAATCTTAGTCTGTTCTGCAATGCTAGCTGTTTATAGGACTATCTATCTTTAAGGGGTAAACCCGTAGTTTAGGTTGCTAAATTATTTTATATAATCAAATTAAAATGGAAGCTGGATTGATTAAAGAACTTGTTTCCCTAAATGGAAGTGGGATTGATTAAACCATTTACGTGTTTAAATAAAAGTTGGATTGATCGAAATAATTTTTACCATAAATAGAAGCTGGATTGATGAAACTAAGTTTTTCACGCAATAGAAGCTGGATTGGTGAAAATTATTGTTTCCGTAAGTAGAAGCTGGACCCATAAGAATAGTGCTTAGCTTAAATAAAAGTTCCATCGATGAAAAATATTTTTTGGCTAAATAGAAGTTGGGTCATTTTTATCATGAAATGGAAGCTGGATTGATTAAAAATATTTCCATGAAATGGAAGCGGCATCGATGAGTTATCATGGACATAGGTAGACTGATCACTTACCGAGAAGTACGGCATTGACGACATTCAACTAATTTAGCAACCTAAACTACGGGATAACCATTGAAGGTGTCTTGTTGTTTGTGATTATAATGAGTTTTTATTATTATATCAGGTTAGTAAAATGAATAAATAAATCAGAGATATATAAATTACTGTTTTAGGTTTGTTCTGAGTGAAGATAATACCTGTTGAACTTTATAGAGAACAAACCAACCAACTGGTAAGGTTTGTTAGTAGTGGCGATCCACAATAACATGTAAGCAAATTAGTGTTTTTAAAGATCTGGTTTTCAAAAATCATATAAGAAACATGACTTCAGAAATCACTAAGGATGTCGGAAAACACAAAATAACCCATACTGGAAAGAAGCATTTCCAATGCCAGATGTGCAAAAAGAGTTTTTCCCAGGCTTCTCATCTGGGAGTTCATGCAAAAATTCATACTGGAGATAAACCGTACAATTTATTGTACAAATGTCAGTTATGTGAATTTATAACTGGTCAGAATTCTAATTTAAAGATGCACACGAGAACACATACTGGAGAGAAACCATACATTTGCAAGGTATGTCAGAGAACATTCCCATACGCTTCAGGTCTCAGAACTCATGAGAAAGCCCATTCTGGAGAAAAACAGGGCCTTTGTCAGGTGTGCAAGAAAACATTCTATAATCTGCAAAGCCATATTAGACTCCACACTGGAGAGAAACCATACCAATGTCACTTGTGTGCACAGAAATATTCCCAATCTCACCTTCTACAACAGCATTTCAGAATTCATACTGGAGAGAAGCCTTACAGTTGCCACATATGTCAAAAACGGTTTTCCCAATCTTCAAATTTAACGAAACATGCAAGAATTCATACTGGAGAGAAACCTTTCAAATGCCAGTTATGTGAGTTCAGAGTTAACGATCGTAGTTATATAAACAGGCACATGAGAAAACATACCAGGGAGAAACCATACCTTTGCCAGGTATGTCAGAAAATGTTCTCATTCAGTTCAGCTCTGAGATATCATGAAATAACCCACTCTGCAGAAAAGCCATACCTTTGCCAGGTATGTCAGAAAACATTCACACGTGCTTCAGTTCTGAAAACACATGGAAGAATCCATACAGGAGAGTAGTCATTTATTTGTCATGTTTGTAACAAAACATTTCCTCAATCTTCAAAAAGAATCCATACAGGAGAGTAGCCATTTATTTGTCATGTTTGTAACAAAACATTTCCTCAGTCTTCAAATCTGAGACATCATGACAAAACCTATTCTGTTGGGAAACCACTTGTGGCATGTTTGTAAAAGATATTTCTAAATTAAAAAAATCATGTTAGAATTAATTCTGGAGATAAGTAAAACAAATGTCAGAGACAATTCTCACACATTTTCTGTTCTTCGGGTTTACAAAAGAACCCATGCTAGACTGGAACCATGTATAATATGCAGCATCAAGTATATTACATCTGAAGTCTGTATAATGCCATTCTCATGTGGGCTGCATATGATATCAAGCGAAAGAACATAATGAGTTCCATACAGGAATAAATTATTGTCATAATGGGTTTCTTGTGTGCTACATATGAGGCTGTTGTCTAAAAAGTTATTCTTCAATCCTTACTGGTGAGAAACGTTATCTGTGCCAGTTATACTATAATTTCCTTTAAAATTTGGTGATTTCAGAACCCTCACGAAACTCCATACTGGAGAAACCATTCCTGTGTCATTTATACCAAAGCAGTTCTAACAATCTCCTTTTCTGAGAACTACTTGAGAACTTATATTGGAAAGATTCCAGTTTGTACACATTTGTTTGTTCTATATTCTCGTGTATGGCGTCATATTAGAATTCATATCTGAAAGTACCAACAACAGTTCTTTTAAAGACACAAAACAGACAATATAGCCAAAGAAAGTCTTACAAAATGAAAAAGAAATCAATCTGCTGAGTGTGGAAAATCGTTTAAGTGGATTATTATGGATGCTGAAAATATGGTGGTGTATTTAGTGATGAAGCCATTGATAAGCATTTCAACTGTAGGCCTACTGACCTTATGTTGCAATAATGATATACTTTGTATGAAGAAAGATCTTCATAGTTATTTTTTACTCATATCCTTTGTTGTTTTTACTTATTTCACTCACTAACATTCTCTGACTTATTGCTTTTTTACTCGTTCATAATCTTAGGCAGTGAATTATGAATAATTATGTTTGGCTATACAGACTTTAGAACTTACCGGATGACAAGTTTTGTTTTTGATTTTTTTAGTTTGATGAAAGTGGACAAGTCAACCACATTATTATTATTGTGTTATAAGTTTGATAATACTTTTAAAATGATTAAGACTCCTCTATTTGTTGTTATTGTTGTTTACTCGAGCTAAGCTCTGGCTAGCGTGTTTGAATTATTCTTAATGTATTTAGTCTTTCCCATCATTATCTCTGTTTTAAATGTACTTTTTATGTTCTTTGAAGAATCATTCTTTTCTCATTTCCCATCAGAGGAATGGCTTGATAAAAAAAAACTCGCTCCTCACTTAGCTACACGGCCATGAATAATGCAAACGTGTTAGACAGATATGAAATCTCCTAAATAACAACGATCGTATGCACAGTAGTGTGGCCCAAACTTACACGGGGAAAATTTTGTTGTTGAAACATGCTGCTCCACAAGGCTGCCCTTGTTCCACTTGACAAGAAGACTATGTGGTGAAAAAATTGAAGAGATCTGAGCATGTTTAGAGGTCGCGCCACTTTGACACTTTTTGTAGAAATCGCAAAAACCGCATGCTTGGGTTTTGGAACTTGGGTCCATTGTCGATTTACTCTTTTTATCACAACAAATTAACGAGGAGTCCAATTTAGATGAACTTTTGACTGTTTATTTATCTAGATGAGAGCTATATCTTAATTAAAATATAAATACAAAATTCAGGGTCATTCAAGGTCATTTCAAGGTCATAAGAAACCAAATCTAACAAAAATCGAAGAAAAATGATCAGATCTCAGCCAATAATGGTTTAAATTGGTTAATTCTGTCACGTATTTCTCGTCATGATAAGGGCTACCTGTGATAAGAAACAAGGATACCAACTGCAAGACGATCAAAAGTTATTTTAATTACAAAAAGGTCAATTTTATAGAAAAATCGTGGTCTGAAGTTGACCTTTTTGTCCTTAAAATAACTTTTGATCGTCTTACATTTGGTATCCTTGTTTCGTATCACAGGTAGCCCTCTTCAAGACGAAGAATGCAAGAAAGAATTAACCAATTTTAACAATTAATGGCTGAGATCTGGTCATTTTTCAAACTGATACATGTCTTTTGACGTTTCATACTATATAATGTAAAAGTGTGCAAAAGGCGCGACCTCTAAATATAGTTCAATCTGTCCAAATTTTTGCATACAGGGTTATATTTTCATGTGTAACAAGGGCAGCCTTGTGGAGCTAAACATTTCCAACTTTTGTTATTTTGGGCCACTCTAATGCACAGTTATGGCGGTTATCCCGTTGTTTAGGTTGGTAAATTATTTGAATGTCTTCAATGCCGTACTTCACGTTGGTAAGTGAGCAGTCTACCTATGTCCATGATAACTATCATCAATCCCGCTTCGATTTCATGAAGACATTTTTTAATCAATCCAGCTTCGATTTCATGAAAAAAATGTCCCAACTTCTATTTAACCAAAACATTTTTTTCATCAATGGAACTAGTAGGAAAAGAACTATTCTCATGGGTCCAGCTTCTACATGTACTTACGGAAACAATTATTTCCTTCAATCCAGCTTCTATTGCATCAAAAACTTAGTTCCATCAATCCAGCTTCTATTTACGGTAAAAAATTATTTCCACCAATCCAACTTCCATTTAAATACATAAATGGTTTCATCAATCCCACTTTCATTTAGGGAAACCATTTTTTTTCATCAATCCAGCTTCCATTTTAATTTGATGATATAAAATAATTTACCACCCTAAACTACGGGTTTACCAATAATACTACTATCTATGTTTGGCCTTTACTCTAGGCCATCATCGTAAGAATAAACACTTAAAACACGGTAAAAACCTTAACTAATAAAGTGCATAACTAAATAACATACTTAATTTGCAACAGCATTAATATATTACATAAAAATACAGTGATAAAAGTCTTATATTCGGGGGCTATATATATAACACTCTCAAGTGTGTCCAGGGTGCATATACCCAAATCCTAACCGGTATAGCAGGTCATAAATATAATGTAATAGTAAAACTAGAAGTTCGATGAGCTATGAAAACATGGCATTACTGCTAACTTATTGCAGTAGCAATTAGAAGTTGGATGAGCATATTTACAGCAGAAATAGAAGCTGGATGAACGATGAAAAAATGATTTTCATAATAAATTATTGTGGTAAAACTAGAAGTTGGATGAGCGAATAAAATATTTTTAGTAGATGTAGAAGTTGGACGAGGAATGTAAATATGTTTTAGTAGAAGTAGAAGTTGGATGAGCGATGAAAACATGATTAAAATATATTTTAAAATTTTATGAACGGCTATACCGGTTGGGATTTGGGTAAATGCGTCCGGGGTCTACTTAAAAAGAACTCACGGCTATAAACAACATTTCGCAATACAACATTGTAGTAATATCCATTGCTTGTAGGTCAAAAGAAGAACTAATTACCATATCATTTCACAGTATAGCATATAGTCAAATTAATTCCTTTAGTAGGCAGTTATGTTGAAGTCAAGCAAAAGTCATAGGCATTACCTGCTACATTCAAAATCATTATCAAACTTAATCAGTCTCACATCTAAAGTAATTTACAACCAACAGTTATTATACTTCAACCAAGCAAGGCACTCTTCTGTCTTATAATGTTCTGTCGGACAATACATATAAAGCTGATATTATACCTCAGTAAAATGATAAGGCAGTGTTGAATGTACAACTAAAACATATAACACTCAATGTAAATTTAAAAGTTCTGTCTTTGAATCATTTTAGATAAATATTATGCAGGTGCCGGACTTCAGTACATCAACTTGAGCCCATCGCGCCTTCTCATGTCTTGGACCATTCTCTTGGAAAAGTCTTCCACTGCACTTGCGTTTGTTGATATTTAATTCTGTTCAGCATACATTTTCAAACTATCTGAAAACATACTTATTTAGATGAATGTATTTATTTACATCAGTGATGTCAAAGAGCAGGCCCATGGGCCATTTCTGGCCCGCCGATGATTTTTTTTCTGGCTCGCGGCGCAGTGCCTAAAAACTAAAATAAATTGAGAATAAAAGTTCGAATTGTTTAATTTTTCACAATCTATGCATTATCTTCAAAGGCAGCACAGCGCAACGATCACCGATACAGCGCACTTTAAATTGGAACAATAAGATCCTTGATAAAACTTTTATGCTGTTGAGGATCAGACCAAACGAGGAGCGTTGCCGAAGGATAACTTTCAACTTTATTCATTCTTCAACAGGAAGCCAGTAGAGTGCGTGCCTCGTATAATCAAATATCTGAGAACTGTGGCAGGCTGGCTAGTAATCAAGCGGCGCAGTAATGGACGGACCGAAGGAGTCTAGGAGATTTCCCCGAAATTTCCCCGGAAATTTCCCCGACATCCCCCCGGAAAATTCCCCCCGGGACATATCCCCCCGGTCATTTCCCCCCCGGTCATTTCCCCCCGTATCGCTATGTATGTATGTTTGTATGTATGTATGTATGTATGTATGTACAAAAAAATTAGTTCAAAACAGTTCAAATGTTTAATCGTCTAGTTAGAAATAAAGAAAGCTACGCTACATTAAAAATCATGTAGTTATAAAGCTATAAAGCTACATTAAAAATCATCTAGTACATTAAAGTTAAAATGTTTAATCGTCTACTTAGAAAGTTAGAAAGCTACATTAAAATCATCAATTCAAATGTTTCATCGTCTAGTTAGAAAGTTAACTAGCTACATTAAACAACCAACAGACATTGTGTTTACAGACTGATGTTAAGGGCAATTGCCTTCAAATAGTCTAAGATGTCACGGTTTTGGAAGTCAGAAACGATGTTGGAGATTCTGATCGAACAATCTTTGTATTTCTTCCTTGGCTGTTGTGGAGTGTGTCCTGCGAAGAGCTGGCTCAGCTGAACGTTGTTCAGGCTCTGTTCTCGCCTAAGGACGCGTAGGAAGCTCCAGATATTAGGATGGTTGCAAGACATGGCGGCTTGCATTTTTCTATTCCATCCTTCAACTGCGTTGTTCGTTCGTGGCAGGTTATTACAGACACGGGAATGCACATTCCACATGCTTGACTCAAACACTGGGACCGCTCGTCGATGACGCCTTAAAAGACGCCCGATGTAATTCTCTTCGAAGTATTCTACAATCGTTGATATTTCCTCCGAGAGCGTCTCCTGAACAGATTCGAAGGCATCAGTAACTTTGTCTAGCGGGACAAATGCCAAAGCCGGAATCATCCGTATTGCCAGTGACAAGTCTTCGTCGTTTTTATACCTTTCTTGCAGTCCAACGGCTTGTACTTTTCGAAAGATGTTTTGCGCCAGATGGAAGAAGCAACCGTGTATTTCAACGTTGGGAAAGCATTCAGATGCAGCATTAATGGCGGCCTTTTCGAAATCAATCGTAATGGTGAGAGGGTGCACTTGAGGCTGCAACACTTTGATTTCCTCAAATAGGCGACGATAGGTGATCTGTGTTTTGTTAGGAAGTAGAATGTACATACATGGTAGAATCGAGCCGAATGCCAGAACTTGTATTGTATATAGCTGGAAGAACAGTGCGGGTACAATCTTAAAGGTTCCATCCATGAACCAATGTTCCGAATCGTTGAGGAGTGTTAACGTGCGTTCAGTTCCGAATATCAAGAATCTATTGACATCGTAGCACCCGCTGTCATAGAGTAGAAAGTTTTCTCCGTCAAGCAAGCGTTTGTACTCTTCTGGAATTTCAAAATTGCAGTTCGTTGGAATTGGAAGATCCGCATTCTTCATCTGCTTCACTTGTCTAATGTTGCGTCTCACATGCCGTATAGGTACCATCTGTGCAGCAGCTTGTTGACTCAGTTGCTGCAATTCATGACCCAGAATTTGCTGCGATGTTTCATCGGTTTCCTCGGCCTTTCGTTTTATACTTGCCCGGACCTTCAACACCTCTACATGACCCGAATCAGCAGCATGAGTGTGCTCATGCAGGTAACTAACAACCGACAGATCGGCGTTTAATTTCACCTTTGCTTTGCACTCACTTAACGTTGTTCCTGAACCTCTACGCCGTTCGCACTCAAAACTTATTAAGTCATTAGCTAGGTTTTTTGTTTTACATAAACGTAACCGTTTAAAACAACTTTGACGATTTCTGAACTTAGCAGGCAAAGATGGAGTTGCAGTAATCGAATCTCGTCAGGATAAAGAATGTACGAGTGTCTCTGCGACACTAAACGACAGACTGCGCCGCATTAACGGCATCTGTCGCAATCGATAATAGCAGGATCTGCAAAAGGGAGTGGTCAACGTGGTCAGCCATGGGCAGTTCAACGTCCAGTAGCACGTCCAAGAGGGATGTCATTTTGGGAATGGGCTAGGTAAATGCCCCTCCCAAATTTGATTGGAAAATCAATTATTTATATGCATGTCAGTGCATATTATGATGAACTAAGATGCATATATCTTGCAGAAAAGGCTTGCACATAAGGACTAAATACAAGACTGAAAAAGCTGGACAAGTTCCCCACCCATGAAAGAACTGAAATCACGTCCCTGCCTCAAAGTCACGGTTGGGTTGTTGGTTCCAGTCAGTAAATTGCGACTTAACCGCCTCTTCGTCAAACCTCGTCTTTAAGTGCACATGGTTTGTTCCTAGCCAGGTGTACTGCGCCTTTGTCGACCGCAGCGAATTGGAATTTGGAAGACATCAATGACTGTAGTTCTTCCTGTGGCATTATCTTGCGTTGACAACACACAGGCAAGTGCACCAGATGCGAAGGAAGTTCTGTACAGTTGCAGGAGCTGTCTGAATACTCGTGAACTTGCATTTCCAGATCAGTGATGACATCAGTCGGGTCTGCCATCTACAATATGTACAGTTACACTGTAGGGGCACAAGTAGCCGACTGATGGCTGTGGTACAATGAAGCCGCAAAGTCTGAGCACATGTTACAATCGTCATTAGTTCAATCAGGAAGGGCTTAAGCCAGACCATACATAGGTCGACCAACGATTCCGTATGAGGTGCTGAGACGCTTGATCAGTGATCGACCGCATTGAAAGCCACAGTTAGCCTACATAAGAGAAGGCAAAGAACGTGCAGGGTGCACAGTCGATTCAGATGTCAGAGATCAGTTTGCACAGAACCTTCCCCAGAGAATGATCTTTTCTGCATAAGATCACTTGCTTCTAGATTGTGTATGTACTATCTGCAGAGTCACAGCTTTCCCGATATACTTTTAGAGAAATGCCTATAGCTGCTAAGATTGTTCAGATGAAATCCTGGATCTTCAAGGAAGGTAAAGCAATTCTGAACCTATGAAAGCATGGTAAAACTCCTTCGGACAATGATGAGTTGCAGAGCTGCACAAGAAAAGGCAGCAGCTATTCAACTAAGTCATGTAGGAGGCACTCTTTTGATTGATAATATAGTATAAGTTTTCTAGTCCTTCGCTATTCACCATTTCAAACCATCCTGGATTACACTGTGTAAGAACGTAACTTTCTGTCTCATGCTTCAACAATCTTCAATTCTGACCACAAACACATGTCCGCATAGGTTGCTAAATAATTCATCAGGAGGAACATTGGCATGGTTAGAACAGTGCTCTAGATATTCCTGCTTCATTTCAAACAATTCACTGCAGATTCCACATCCATACGGTTGTGCAATAAACGGTCGAATATCTCTGAATGATGCTATTTTGTTCAGAGAAATGCATTCACTAGCTTTAACGTTCTTGGACAGGTCGGAAAAATCGCTATTATAGAAACTTTGTAGACATGAATTCCCTGTAAAGACAGAATATTTCCCACAAGTAATGCTTGCACCATTCAATGAGACAGATCTGCCATTAAGGTCGCTTATTACACGCTTCTCTGTATCAGACAGCGTTACTCGATCATGCCTTCCTATGTGCTGGGTAAGTGTTCTTCTGTTGCTAAAAGCTTTACTGCATAAATGGCACGTGTAAGGTTTTTCTCCTGTATGGGTTCTCATGTGGCCCTTCAGAACACCTGTACGGGCAAATGATTTCTGGCAAAATGTGCATTTGTATGGTCTTTCTCCAGTATGTACTCTCGTGTGTTTCTTCAGGGTAGACGCATCTGCAAATGATTTCCGACACAACTGGCATGGGAATGGTCTCTCTCCAGTATGAGTTCTCATGTGACACGTCATATTATACAACTGTCTAAATGATTTGTGACATAATTCACATTTGTATGGTTTTTCTTCAGTGTGAATTCTCATGTGAGTGTTCACACTAGAAACTTGTGTAAATGATTTATGACATAACTGGCAGTTGTATGGTCTTTCTCCAGTATGAATTCTTTTATGACACTGCAGAGCATTAACTCCTGCAAATGATTTATGACAGAACTCACATGTGTATGGTTTTTCTCCAGTATGGACTCTCACGTGCCTCTTTAGGGCAGAAGCATCTACAAATGATTTCTGACAGAACAGGCATAAATATGGTTTCTCTCCAGTATGAATTCTCATGTGGCTTTTAAGTGCTCTGCTTACAGCAAACAGTTTCTGACATTGTTGACATTTGTATGGTTTTTCTCCAGTATGTGTTTTCATATGTTTCTTTCGGCCTGCAAACGGTCTTTCTCCAGTATGGATTTTGATGTGACGCCTCAGATAAGATTCAGATCCGAATGATTTCAGGCATAACTGGCATTTGTATGGTTTTTCCCCGGTATGGGTTATCATGTGACTTTTCAGATAAATACCTGTAGCAAATGATTTCTGACATAAATGGCATATGTATGGTTTTTCTCCTTGATGAGTCTTTACATGGCTGCACAGATTACCATACTGCGTGAATGATTTCAGACATGATTGGCATTTGTATGGTTTTTCTCCAGTATGAATTCTCATGTGAATCTTGATTTTCCCGGCCTGTGCAAATGCTTTCTGACAAATTTTACATTTGTGTGGCTTTTCACCAGTATGGCATTTAATGTGTCGATTGAGAATACCCCACTGTACAAATGACTTCTGGCATAGCTTACATTTGTAGGGTTTTTCTCCAGTGTGAGTTCTCATGTGACTCTTCATATAACCTGCATATGCAAATGATTTCTGACAAAATTTACATTTGTATGGTCTTTCTCCAGAATGTACTCCCATGTGAATCTTCTTCATTTCCTCAGTGGTGAATGACTTATGGCATAATTCACACTTATATGCTTTTATTCCCATATGGCTGTTTATGTGGATGTTCAATGGACCAATATCTGCAAAAGATCTGTGACATACATAACATACGTATGGTTTTTCCACTATATGAGTTTTAATGTGTCTCTTCAGGTGACTGTTCTCTGCAAATGACTTCAGGCATAACTCACATTTGTATGATTTCTCCCCTGTATGGGTTTTCATGTGTCTTTTTAGACAACCATTCTGTGTAAACGACTTCTCACATACATGGCATTTGTATGGTTTTTCTCCAGTATGGATCCTCAAGTGCATTTCCAGTTTACCAACCCATTTAAATGACTTGTTACAGAATTTGCACTCGAGTCGATTCTTTCCCGTATTGGATCTCATGACTGCTAATTTGAAAAAATCAGTTGACTAAAACAACACATTTGCATGTTTTTCTCCATTAGCACTATATTTGAGAATATTTTTCAGATCCTGATCAGTACTTAGCAGCCACCATGAAACGAACAACTATTTCTTGCCACTGATAGCTTCTTCCATTACGAGGCTAAAAAAAACCAGCAAACCATAATACTGTTGAAATTCATTCTTCCATAAGTGTGTTGAAATAATTGAGTTCCATTAACTAGCAGTTTAGTTTTTATATATTCTATATAATGTCTGTAGACTTCCAGAGAATGGCAAAGCGCCTCATCATAAATTACCACAGAGCCATCCTTGTGAAACTACCTTAATTGCAACAGAACTGCTTCTAGAGAGGGCCCAAACATCAGGAAATGCCATATTCACACATTTTCTCACCTAATGTGTCTGGGAACTTGTCGAGCTGAAATTTTTAAGCTTCTGATAATCTACTTAGCTACGCACTTCAATCAGTCTTAAATGCTTCAGCTAGGCTCATAGCCCGACTGGCCGACTCCCTCGCTTTTCGCATATCTGTACATATATGCTTGATGTCTTGCACTGGCTTCCTATCACTGCGCGCATCCATTATAAGATCCTCTTTCTAGTCTCAAAGGTGCAGCTGAGCAGTGCCCCAAAGTATCTTTCTGACTATATGCGAAAGCTGTTATCTGAGACCTCATCTCTTTCCTTGCGGTCTGCTGTTTGGCTAGATCTTTTTGTTCCTAGGACTAGGACTGCCTTGGCTCAATGCCGGGCATTTGCTGTGGTTGGTCCCTCTACTTGGAATGACCTTCCCCCCCTCATTAAGGGCTAAACTAATGACTAGTTTTTCCTCTTTGGTCTCTCGTTCTTTAAAGACGTTTCTTTTCCCCCGGGTTTTCGTGCTGAGAGCGCTTCTGAATAGTTATTCTGAGAGAGGCGTTATATAAATCTTTAGATACAGTACAATACAATACTAGAATATCGCAAATATGGTGGTGTAGGGGTATGTTCGGTGCCTTGCAGCCGGAGGGTTGTGGGTTCGAATCCACCTCAAGCCGCCGCGTAGGGACCCTGGGCAAGTCCTTCACTCGCAATTGCCTATGCGCTTCGACGTGAAACTCCGATTCAGTGTCCGCGCTGTAGTCGGAGCGCCTTTGAGTAGAAATCTTGAAGGGGCGCTATAACAAGTGCACATACATACATACTTTCACCTACTTTGTAAGTAAGTAAGTAAGTATATTCTTTATTTATCCAACTGCATAACTGCACTTTGGTTGACATGAAATTGCACATTATAAAGCATGCTTGTTAAAAACGTTTTTCTCATTAAGTTGTCAGCGCGCAGGACAATTCGGTCATGCGGTCTGGGATGCAGGGAATAAGGGAGTGTCTGTACTGGAGGGAGGAGCGGGTTCAGAACATGGCCCAGATCCGCCAAGGCAGCAGTAAAGAGGTTCCCATCTGCCATTCTATACAGCTCTGTATGTATGGACTCGTTAGTGGCCCAATCAAAGCGAAATGCCATTTTTATAACTTTTCACACTTTAGAAATTAAAAATGCAAGAAACATGTAAAAGTAGGGTCTTTATTCGGTTAAAGTGAACATCGGCTCGGTCGCCGATATTACCTATGTAAACAATATGGCCGCCCCAGATTCGGAAAAAAATAGAGCGCTCTACCTTCCTACAGCAGCTCATGAAATATATGCCATAGTAAAACTAGAAGCTGGATGAGGGATTAAACTATTTATAGTAGAAGTAGAAGTTGGATGAGGGATGCAAATATGTAGAAGTAGAAGTTGGATGAGTGATTAAAACATATCTAAAATAATTGTTAAATAATTTTACGACGCTGAACGTATTGGGATTTGTGTAAATGCAAGCTCGATTGATGAAAATAATTGTTTCCGCAAGTAGAAGTTGGCTCTATAAGAGGTAATGGGTAAACGTGTAGTTTAGCGTCGTAAATTATTTTCTGACTTATAACGTATTCCCAGATTAATTTAAGCGTTTACGCTTATATTTGTCATATTCCGGAATATATTTGTGCTAAAAGAAACAAAAACAACCGAATAAAACTTAATTTAGAAGAGAAAATAAAAACGAATTGAGCCGTTAAGCGACCATTCGACGACAACAGGAAGTCCAGTGGCTATGGTACATTACCCGCGGCTCAAGGAATCTATATTGACCGCGGCTATTAATAGCTACACCTCAACTTGTCCGCGGCTATTAATAGCTACACCTCAACGTAACACAATGCTGAATATTGCGTTAAGTTGACGTGTTAAGCCTATGAGATACGAACCAGGCCGTTGGGATCACGTGATTTTTGCTGAAGCCTCGCGGCGGCCATGTTGGTATCAGATTGACGAATGATTGCGCATCGATATCTATATTTAAACGCGCATACCATGTATCGTATGATGTACGCCTGCTCCAGAGCCTTCTATTACCGATAATAGAAGGCTCTGGCCTGCTCTTTTCCTGTTTCCTGTTCTTTCCAACGGTTGCTTCAACGTCACTGGGCAGCTCAACATAGAAAGCTCTGTCTAGTTATATATAAGAGGTCGTTGATACGAACAGGCCGCGCACTCGTACGCTTCACTAATTACCGTCTATGAGGCACTAACACTTCCCACACGATTGATTTGCAGGTGTTTTATGCTATCAGTGTGCTTTGAAACTGACATACTTCTGCGTTTGCAAGTAGTGTAATAACGAATACACTTACTTACTTACTTTTCTTCTGCATTATATAAAAGTCCTGCACGTGGAATTTTTACCAGGGTACTCCTACCATAATTCTAATCATTACATATCCTTCCTAATCACTCATTTCCTGCAAAAACTCTTTCCCCAGTGTTCACGCTTCACACTAACCATTATTGTGAAGCCTAAATGCATTGGACAATTTGCATTGCAAGAAATGCTATTATTTGACCATTGAAATAAAATATTTATCGTATAAGTATGCGAAAGCACTTTCCAGGGTGTAAAGAGCAACTTTGATACTAACCAAAACGGCAATCATCCATCACCTTCAATCATTATCCTCACAGTGGTAATCCATCAAACTTACCCATTAGTGTCAAGCCAAATCCATTGGAACAAATACATTGCAAGAAATGCTATTATTTGACCATTGAAATAAAATACTTATCGTCTAAGTATGCAAAAGCCAATTACAGAGCCAAATGAGAACCCCCAATGCTAATCAAAACACCAATCAATCATCTGCTTAAATACCATTCTCGAAGTGGTAGCCCTTGGAACTTACCATTATTGTCAATGCAAAATCCATTGTACAAATGCATTGCAAGATATACTGTTACTTGAGCTTTGAAATAAAAAACTTAGACCCTTAGTATGTGAAAGCCGTATTTATAGGGACTAAAGAGCACCCTTTGTGCTATAGAAACCGCCAACCACTCTTCTCTTTCAATTACCATTGTCTAGGTGGTAGCACCAAGAATATCACCATTGCCAATGCGAAATCCATGAACAAATGCATTGCAAGATATACTGTTACTTGACCTTTGAAATAAAATACTTAGACCCTTAGTATGTGAAAGCCGTATCTAGCGACTAAAGAGCACCCTTAATGCTATCCAAAACGCCAATCACCCACCGCTTTCAATCACCATTTTCTAAGTGGTAGCATTTCAAGAATACCACTATTTCCAATGCAAGATCCATTGTTGAAATGCATTGCAAGATATACTGTTACGTGACTCTTGAAATAAAATACTTAGACCCTAAGTATGTGAAAGCCGTATCTAGGGACTAAAGAGCACCCTTAGTGCTATCCAAAGCGCCAATCACCCATCCTCTTTCAATCACCACTGTCTAAGTGGTAGCCCTTCAAGAATACCACTATTTCCAATGCAATATCCATTGCACAAATGCATTGCAAGATATACTGTTACTTGACTCTTGAAATAAAATACTTAGACCCTAAGTATGTGAAAGCCGTATCTAGGGACTAAAGAGCACCCTCAGTGCTATACAAACTGCCAATCACCCACCACTTTCAATCACCATTGTCTAAGTGGTAGCATTTCAAGAATACCACTATTCCCAGTGCAAGATCCATTGTTGAAATGCATTGCAAGATATACTGTTACGTGACTCTTGAAATAAAATACTTAGACCCTAAGTATGTGAAAGCCGTATCTAGGGACTAAAGAGCACCCTTAGTGCTATCCAAAGCGCCAATCACCCATCCTTTTCAATCACCATTGTCTAAGTGGTAGCCCTTCAAGAATACCACTATTTCCAATGCAAGATCCATTGCACAAATGCATTGCAACATATACTGTTACTTGACTCTTGAAATAAAATACTTAGACCCTAAGTATGTGAAAGCCGTATCTAGGGGTCTAAAGAGAACCCTCAGTGCTATACAAACTGCCAATCACCCACCACTTTCAATCACCATTGTCTAAGTGGTAGCATTTCAAGAATACCACTATTTCCAGTGCAAGATCCATTGTTGAAATGCATTGCAAGATATACTGTTACTTGACTCTTGAAATAAAATACTTAGACCCTAAGTATGTGAAAGCCGTATCTAGGGACTAAAGAGCACCCTTAGTGCTATCCAAAGCGCCAATCACCCATCCTTTTCAATCACCATTGTCTAAGTGGTAGCCCTTCAAGAATACCACTATTTCCAATGCAAGATCCATTGTTGAAATGCATTGCAAGATATACTGTTACTTGACTCTTGAAATAAAATACTTAGACCCTAAGTATGTGAAAGCCGTATCTAGGGACTAAAGAGCACCCTTAGTGCTATCCAAAACGCCAATCACCCACCACTTTCAATCACCATTTTCTAAGTGGTAGTATTTCAAGAATACCACTTTTTGTCAATGCAATATCCATTGTAGAAATGCATTGCAAAATATACTGTTACTTGACCCGTTGAAATAAAATACTTAGACCCTAAGTATGTGAAAGCCGTATGTAGGGACTAAAGAGCACCCTTAGTGCTATACAAACTGCCAATCACCCATCCCTTTCAATCACCATTGTCTAAGTGGTAGCATTTCAAGAATACCACTATTTCCAGTGCAAGATCCATTGTTGAAATGCATTGCAAGATATACTGTTACTTGACTCTTGAAATAAAATACTTAGACCCTAAGTATGTGAAAGCCTGTATCTAGGGACTAAAGAGCACCCTTAGTGCTATCCAAAGCGCCAATCACCCATCCTTTTCAATCATCACTGTCTAAGTGGTAGCCCTTCAAGGATACCACTATTGTCAATGCAAAATCCATTGTTGAAATGCATTGCAAGATATACTGTTACTTGACCCTTGAAATAAAATACTTAGACCCTAAGTATGTGAAAGCCTTATATAGGGACTAAAGAGCACCCTTGGTACTTACCAAAACCACAATCATCCAGCTCTTTCAATCACTCTACTCAAGTGCTGACCCTTCAACTGAAACATTATTGCCAAACAAAAATACACTGTAGAAATCCATTGCAAATAGTGCTGTTACTGGACCATTTGAATTCAGTACTTGTCGTCTAAGTATGTGAAAGCCTTTTATAGGGGCTAAAGAGCACCCTTGGTACTTACCAAAACCACAATCATCCAGCCTTTTCAATAACTCTTCTATAAGTGCTCAACCTTCAACTGAAACATTACTGTCAAGCCAAAATACACTGTAGAAATGCATTGCAAGTAATGGTGTTACTGGACCTTCCAGTTGAGTACTCATCATCTGGGTATGTGAAAGCCTTTTATAGGGCCTGAAGAGCACCCTTGGTACTTACCAAAACCACAATCATCCAGCTCTTTCAATCACTCTACTCAAGTGCTGACCCTTCAACTGAAACATTATTGCCAAACAAAAATACACTGTAGAAATCCATTGCAAATAGTGCTGTTACTGGACCATTTGAATTCAGTACTTGTCGTCTAAGTATGTGAAAGCCTTTTATAGGGCCTAAAGAGCACCCTTGGTACTTACCAAAACCACAATCATCCAGCCTTTTCAATCACTCTTCTATAAGTGCTCAACCTTCAACTGAAACATTATTGTCAAGCCAAAATACACTGTAGAAATGCATTGCAAGTAATGGTGTTACTGGACCTTCCAATTGAGTACTCGTCATCTGGGTATGTGAAAGCCTTTTATAGGGCCTGAAGAGCACCCTTGGTACTTACCAAAACCACAATCATCCAGCTGTTTTCAATAACTCTTCTATAAGTGCTCAACCTTCAACTGAAACATTATTGTCAAGCCAAAATACACTGTAGAAATGCATTGCAAGTAATAGTGTTACCTGACCCTTTTAATAAAATATTTATTGTTTAGTTATGTGAAAGCCCTTTCTATGGTATAAAACGAAGCCTCTGTGCTAACCAAAACCGCAATCACCCACCTATTTCAATCGCTCTTCTCTATGTGCTCACCCTTCAAGTGAAACACTATTTTCAAGCCAAAATACATGGTAGAAATGCATTTATAGTAATGCTGTTATTTCAGCGTCCAAATTGAATACTTATCGTATCAGTATGTGAAAGCTTTTTTTAGGGCATAAAGGCCACCCTTAATACTACTGAGAGGTGCTTGAAAAGTCACATGTGAAGAGTCTGTATCAATATCTACAAACATACATACTTACTGAAATTATATGTGCAATATCGCTCATACATCATGCGTGCATATACGGACACAAATACACATGTATAAGCATATCCTACTTTTTTCGGTTGTATGTTACAGGTAAGCTTTGTGTCGAGTCGAGGTCGAAGGCATTCAAGCAAGACAGTATTGAGTATCATGAAACGACTGATTACCATCTGTCTGGTCCTGCAGTTTTACTGGAATGGAAGGTGCAAGAAGCAGAGATTTTACTGATTTTAAACTTTCTGCTGTTGTCTGGAGTATGCAATGAATGAATGCATAAATACCTATTAACATTAATAATAGTTATAATAACTGAATGACTATGGCTGGTTTCATGGTGTATGCAGTTTTGTTATTGAATAGTAGTGAATGTCTGCATACATTGTGCTAGTTTTGACATACCATTTAAACTATTGATATCTTGTTCTGCTTAACTGAAAGTATGAAAATAATAGCAAATGAGTAACCTTACATGGAGTTCTTGTATGTGTTACTTGTATTGTATGTAATGTAATGTAATGTAAAAGTAATTTATATAGCGCCGCTCACAGCAACGGCCATTCAGTAGCGCTCCCAGTGCGAGAACCCCGAGAGAAGAAATAGGTTTTAAGGAGAGAGAGAGATGAAGACAAAGATCCAGAAAGGAAAGTCTCACGCAAAGTGAAGGGAAGGGCATTCCATAAAGAGGGCCCAATGATGGCAAAGGATCGAGTTTGAGCAATCGTGGTCCTAGCTCGTGGGACAAACAAGTCAGACCGGTCCAGAGATCGGAAGGCCGATGAGAAGATGCAGAAAGAGGAGGACGAATGACGTCCCTGAGGTATTTTGGAGCAAGTCCCAGTTTGGTTTGAGGACCAAAGCAAGGACTTTAAACTGAATGCGGTCAGAGAGAGGAAGCCAATGCAGTTGGTTGACCATGAAAGATGATATATGGGAGTATTTAGGGAGGTGAGCAATCAATCGAGCAGCAGCCTTGAGAACAGATTGAATAGGGGATAGACGGACCTTGGGAAGACCAATAAGTAGGGAATTGCAGTAATCAATTCTGGAACAGACAAATGCATGGACAATGGATGCCATGGTAGAAGCTGTTGATCTGCGAATAACCCTGAGACGCCGGAGGTGAAAGTAAGAGGATCGTGTAAGGTTGGTTACATGAGCAGAAAAGGTGAGAGTCTGTCCAAAGTGACACCTAAGTCACGCACACAAGTAGAGAACGTAAATTTGGGAAAGTTTTCAGAGAGAAGCGAAAAGTCAATTTTCAGAAGTTGTTGGGGTGTGCCAAGCCAAATAAGTTGAGTTTTGGAAGAGTTTAGCGAAAGGCGATTGGAAGACATCCACAAATGCAAGTCATGGGAAAGGGCTTCAATACGGCGAGCTAAAGTGAGTTGAGCCCGCAGGACCATGGACATATGCCTGAACGTCATCAGCAAAAAGGTGACCAGTAGCAGAGTAATTTGTAAACAAAGAGGTAATATCAGCCGTGTACAGAATGAAAAGAAGGGGTCCAAGGACTGATCCATGAGGAACACCTAGAAGGACAGGCACCCAGTTAGACCTAGAATTACCAGCTATAACCATTTGGGTGCGACCAGACAGGTAGGATTGAAGCCAGAGAAGAGGGACTCCCTTAAGACCATAGGAGGATTCAAGGCGTCACTTGTTTGGAGCAAAATATTGTGATCCACCATGTCGAAGGCTGCTGAGACATCAAAAAGTGCGAGAAGGGTGACCTGAGCCTTATCTATAGCTGAGTAGATGTCAGCTAGCATAGAGAGCATGTGTTTCAGTTGAGTGGAACGCCCTGAAACATTGGTGTGACAGAAGGCCTGAAGACTCAAGGTAAGGAAGTAATCTGATTAAAACCAGACGTTCAAGGGTTTTGAAAGAAAAGACAAGTTAGAATAGGCATAGTTTTTGCACATTTGGGTCCAGACTAGTTTTCTTAAGTGCCGGGAAGATGAAAGCACGTTTTTGAGAAGCAGGAATGCAGCCCTCAGCAAGTGATCTATGAAGAGATAGAGAAAGAAAGGTGCAAGATCATCAAGTATGTCAATAATAATAAATGGAGGGAGTGGGTCAAGTTCACATGATCTAAGATTAACACAGAATACTTCTTAGATTCCGTAATAGGCTTACGGAACTCGGAAGATGTCTGAGAACACCGGAGGTGTAGCATCAGCTGTAGCGGCACGGAGAGATGTGATTTCAATTATATGCCTTCATATAAGAATAAGAGAGAATTAATTCTATTATAATGTGTACAAAATCTACATATAATTATTATAGTTGAAATGCTCAATATAACAATATTAAAATCACTTACAAAAGTCAGCTTTAAGTACAAGATATAAATGTTTGACCAGTTTACGCCTAGGTGTAGGAACAATTTTTCATTAGGATGTTAAATGTGCTTATTATGCGAATCTAAAGATTCTGTTTAACCTACCTGCTTTTGTTGTTACTGCTGCAGATGCTGTTTGTATGAATGGCCCTACTTCCTCAGCAAAGAACTGAGAATGGAGTGGAAGAGAATTTTAAGTGTGTCTTCCACAGGCAAGAATCACACTCTGCGGAAGCGTTATAGTATAGTATAATAGTGGCCAATATATTCATGTGCTATCTAATTTTACAATATTTAAATTGTTCATGGACAATCATATATAGGCACTATAAGTATGCAATTTATTACTTAGTATACTAGTTGTATTCTTAAATTATCTGTCGGTTTTACTACATTCGTCGTTAAAGTGTTAAAAGCTGTTAAAAGACACAGAAACAAAAGCAGCTCGTTGCTAAAAGTGTCAAATGTCACAATATGGAACATATGGCTCCAGTTTGAAACATAACCACCAGGACCTATGTCCAGTTAGAGATTTCTGCTTCTTCTGTGCCCTCTAAACAACCAATCTGTACTAAGTACACTGTAAGACTTCTTAAATATCTAATCTTAAATTATTAGATGATGTATGAACGATATTGTACATATGATTTAAGTAAATATGTATAAAAAGAGGCTTTCACACACTGATACAATAAGTATTTGATTTGGACGGTCAAATAACAGCATTACATTTCCACAGTGGATTTTGGCTTTACAATAATGTTTCAGTCGAAGTAAACTCTGCTTCTTGCACCTTGCATTCCAAGAACACTCCACGACAACACAGAGGGTAATCACTCGTTTCATGATACCAAAATACTGTCTTCTTGAATGCCTTCAACCTCGACTCGACAGAAAGCTCACCTGTAACATACAACAGAAAAAAAGTACGATATGCTTACACATGTACATCTGTGTCCGTATGCACGCATGATGTATGAGCGATATTGTACATATGATTTAAGTAAATATGTATAAAAAGAGGCTTTCACACACTGATACAATAAGTATTTGATTTGGACGGTCAAATAACAGCATTACATTTCCACAGTGGATTTTGGCTTTACAATAATGTTTCAGTCGAAGGGTGAGTACCGGTACATAGAGAAGAGCATTTGAAATAGCTGGGTGATTGTGGATTTGGTTAGCACAGAGGTTTCTCTTTGGACCCTAAAAAGGCTTTCACAAATGTAGACCATAAGTATTTAATTGAAAGAGTTAAGTAACACTATATCTTCCAATGGATTTCTACAGTGTATTTTGGATTGACAACAGTGTTTCAGTTGAAAGGTGAGTACTTAGAGCAGAGCAATGGAAATAGCTGGGTTATTGTGGTTTTGGTTAGCACAGAGGTTTCTCTTTAAACCCTAAAAATTGCTTTCACATATGTACACTATAGGTATTTAATTGAAAGAGTTCAGTAACACTCTATCTTCCAATGCAGTTCTACAGTGTATTTTTGAATGACAATAGTGTTTCAGTTGAAGGGTGAGTACTTAGAGAAGAGCAATTGAAATTGCTGGGTTATTGTGGTTTTGGTTAGCACATACGTTTCTCTTTAGACCACAGAAAGGGCATTCACATATCTAGACAATAAGTATTTCATTGAGAGAGTTAAGTAACACTATATCTTCCAATGGATTTCTACAGTGTATTTTGGATTGACAACAGTGTTTCAGTTGAAAGGTGAGTACTTAGAGCAGAGCAATGGAAATAGCTGGGTTATTGTGGTTTTGGTTAGCACAGAGGTTTCTCTTTAAACCCTAAAAATTGCTTTCACATATGTAGACTATAGGTATTTAATTGAAAGAGTTCAGTAACACTCTATCTTCCAATGCAGTTCTACAGTGTATTTTTGAATGACAATAGTGTTTCAGTTGAAGGGTGAGTACTTAGAGAAGAGCAATTGAAATTGCTGGGTTATTGTGGTTTTGGTTAGCACATAGGTTTCTCTTTAGACCACAGAAAGGGCATTCACATATCTAGACAATAAGTATTTCATTGACAGAGTTAAGTAACACTATCTCTTTCAATGCATTTCTACAGTATATTTTTGAATGACAATAGTGTTTCAGTTGAAGGGCGATTACTTAGAGAAGAGCAATTGAAATAGCTGGGTTATTGTGGTTTTGGTAAGTACCAAGGGTGCTCTTCAGGACCTATAAAAGGCTTTCACATACTTATACTACAAGTACTGAATTCAAAGGGTTCAGTAACAGCATTATTGTCAATGGATTTCTACAGTGTATTTTGCCTTGACAATAATGTTTCAGTTGAAGGGTCAGCACTTATAGAAGAGTGATTGAAAAAGCTGGGCGATTGTGGTTTTGGTAAGTACCAAGGGTGCTCTTCAGGCCCTATAACAGGCTTTCACATACCCAGACTACAAGTTCTGAATTCAAAGGGTTCAGTAACAGCATTTTTGACAATGCAATTCTACAGTGTATTTTGCCTTGAAAATAATGTTTCAGTTGCAAGGTGAGCAATTAGAGTAGGGTCATTGAAAAAGCTGGATGATTGTGGTTTTGGTAAGTACCAAGGGTGCTCTTCAGGCCCTGTAAAAGGCTTTCACATACTTAGACGACAAGTACTGAATTCACAGGGTTCAGTAACAGCATTATTGTCAATGGATTTCTACAGTGTATTTTGCCTTAACAATAATGTTTCAGTTTGAAGGTGAGCAATTAGAGTAGGGTGATTGAAAAACCCGGGTTATTGTGGTTTTGGTAAGTACCAAGGGTGCTCTTCAGGCCCTATAAAAGGCTTTCACACACTTAGACGACAAGTACTGAATTCAAAGGGTCCAGTAACAGCATTTTTTACAATGCAATTCTACAGTGTATTTTGCCTTGAAAATAATGTTTCAGTTGCAAGGTGAGCAATTAGAGTAGGGTTATTGAAAAACCCGGGTTATTGTGGTTTTGGTAAGTACCAAGGGTGATCTTCAGGGCCTATAAAAGGCTTTCACACACTTAGACGATAAGTACTGAATTCAAAGGGTCCAGTAACAGCATTTTTGACAATGCAATTCTACAGTGTATTTTGCCTTGAAAATAATGTTTCAGTTGCAAGGTGAGCAATTAGAGTAGGGTGATTGAAAAAGCTGGATCATTGTGGTTTTGGTAAGTACCAAGGGTGCTCTTCAGGCCCTATAAAAGGCTTTCACATACTTAGACGACAAGTACTGAATTCATAGGGTTCAGTAACAGCATTATTGTCAATGGATTTCTACAGTGTATTTTGCCTTGAAAATAATGTTTCAGTTGAAGGGTGAGCACTTATACAGGAGTGATTGAAAATCTGGGTGATTGTGGTTTTGGTAAGTACCAAGGGTGCTCTTTAGCCTCTATAAAAGGCTTTCACAAGGGCTACCACTTAGACAATTGAAGGTGATTGAAAGAGATGGTTGAATGGCGTTTTGGATAGCATGAATGGTGGTCTTTAAGCCCTAGAAAGGGCTTTCGCATACTTAGACGATAAGTATTTTATTTCATGGGACAAGTTACAGCATTCCTTCTTGCAATTTATACAATGCGTTACACCTTCGCAATGATGGTAAGTTTAAAGGTTACCACCGAGAGAAGAGTGATTATTAGAGATGAGTGATTGGCGCATTTGATAGCCCCAGTGTGCATTGAAAATAAAATAAGGTGGATTTCGAAGTTGTAGCCTGAGCATAGAACAGTAGAATTGATTAGAAAAACTGGGTCCGTATTATTGGTTATCTGTAAGTACATCAGAGGCCCTTCTACGTTGCAGGCCCGCATAAATGCCGCTTTTCAAGCCAATATGCCGTGGCTGAACGATAAGGTCTTTAGTTGTTAACGCAGCCAGTCGACACCATTAACACGCCATCCATTTTCACAGCAGTGATATCGGGTTTGCACCAGCCATTGCCGGTAAAATAACCCAGATTTCAGTTAAAGTGTCGATCACTTAGAGTAGAGTGATTGAAGAAGCGTGGGTTGATTAGTGGTTTAGTAAGACACCGAGGGTGCTCTTCAGTCCCTATAAAGTGGCTTGACATACTTAAGACGATAAGAATTCGGGATGTAAGCGGTCCAGTAACACCAGCCATACTTGCTGATGCATTGTCTACAATTACTCTTTTGACATGCTGAAAATAATGTTTCAGTTGACGATGTGAGTCATGATTAGACAGAGTTAATCAGTGATTGGAAAAGCTAAAGGTGATTGTGGTTTTGGTAAGTAGTGAAGGTTGTGCTCAGACAAGGTCCTATAAAGGGCTTTCACATACTTAGACGATGCAGTACTTAATTCGAACGGTCCAAGTAATCACCATTACTTGCAATGGACATTTCGTACAGTGTATTTTGGCTTGATAGGTAATGTTCATCGCACGTTGCAGGGTGAAGCACCGCAGAGGTTCAGGGTGATTGAAGTCAGCTTGAGCCACTCGATTTTGGTCCGTGGTGCAGATACAAGGGTGCTACTTCAGGCCCTAGTACTTGAGGCTTATCATTATACCCAGTTACGATGAGTACTTAGATAGTGAAGAGTCCTAGTAACACCATTATTATCATTATGGCCATTTCTACAGTGTATTTTGGCTTGATAGTAATGTTATCAGTTGCAGTTATGAGCATTAGAGTATTCGGTGATTGCTCAATCGTCAATGTCGGTCAGACACCTGTCGTTTGAAATATCACAGCAGAATAGTTTGTGTCACATTTCAGCATTTCCCGCCATCGACAGCTTCTGCAGCAGCAGCGTTTCTGCACTTCGTGGACAGCGTCGATAATCTGTGAGCCCGTGCTTGCCAGTGCTGAGCACTGGCATTGAAGCAAGTGATTGCTCAGTGACATGACTGACTGTCATTTTGGATAGCCTTATGAATGCAGTCGCAGCCGCCAAGGAATGGATGTATGGTACGAAATGCCAGACCCGCAGTTTTTTAGATGAAGGGCAGATTGCAACTTTTCCTCTGCTACTGTTAAGCAAGCTGTGTTCATTATCAGGAATTTCAAGGTTATTATTATTGGAGATGCAGTGTGAAAGGGCTTAGTGATTGGTATATGCGAATGGCTGCATTATTCAGGCGTTGTCGTTTTTGATAAATGTTGTATATTGCTGAGCAGTAGTTTTGCTATAGCGACTTGAGCAGATCGTCGTTGGTGACGCTGTCTAAAACACACTGCACACAATAATAATAATAATAATAATAATAATAATAATAATAATAATAATAATAATAATAATAATAATAATAATAATAATACTAATAATAATAATAATAATAATAATAATAATAATAATAATAATAATAATAATAATAATAATAGACAGCTGTAGCGGCGGGAGGAGCGGCGGAAATAGCCGCGACTAGGAAGAAGAACAAATACGAGGAGCTTCAAACAAGATACCTTTTTACTCCAATCGCGATAGAGACGATGGGACCTTTGGACCAGGACCTAACAATGATCCCATGGCGCGCGGGTCGCCATCTGGTGTGGGACGCGACGGTTGTAGATACCCTTGCACCATCATACATCCAGGCCACGGCAGCGACGGCGGGCGCGGCAGCCGAGATCGCCACGGACAGGAAAATGACCAAGTACAATTTGCGTGTGTGTGTGTGTGTGTGTGTACAATTGTCGACGGACGTTTGCGTGTGTCGTGTTACAATTGTCGACAAGACGTTGCGTGTGTGTGTACAATTGTCGACACAAGAATTTGCGTGTGTCGACGGACGTTTGCGTGTGTGTGTGTACAATTGTCGACAAGAATTTGCGTGTGTGTGTAATAATAATGTCGACAAGAATTTGCGTGTGTACACGGACGTTTGCGTGTGTGTGGCAATTGTCGACAAGAATTTGCGTGTGTGTGTACAATTGTCGACAAGAATTGCGTGTGTGTGTGTGTACAATTGTCAACGGACCTTTGCTTGTGTGCAATTGTCTACGGACATTTGCCTGTCACACTTTCCCCACACGGCCAGGCAACATTTACTTGTGTGAGACCGCCACGTCATTATTGAGCTTCATTGGTTGCTACGGCAACGACAATACAGGCTGATGGGCGAACGATGACGTATATATAACGAGCAGCTATGACGACGTGAAACTACACATAAGCCTAACGGGCGAGAATTTTAGTTAACCTGAAAGCTGGGATTGCATTTTCTGTTGTAAGACTAGGTCTTACCGTTAATTTGTCTGTAGGGCGATTACCTTAGTTGTTTATGCAGGGCCGATTTGGCCGACTAATCTGATGAACTTTTTAGTTAGTTAAAGCCTGGAATGGCTGCAGTGTTCGATTTAGTATTAATCATGACTTTATTCGCTGAACATTGAATCTAGCGTAGGATATCCCTTTCAAATTGTTAATCAGTTACGGAATAGGGGACATTCCCTCTTTTCTAGGATATTGTAGCATTATTTGAAAGGCGCATGGACATTTGCCTTAGCACCCAGCCTTAGTGATAAGGCCTTTTGGCTTGCCTTAGCAACCAGCCTCAAGCCTTAGTAACGGGGCCTTTTGGCTTGCCTTAGCAACCAGCCTCTTGCCTTAGTAACGGGCCTTTTGGCTTGCCTTAGCAACCAGCCTCTTGCCTTAGTAACGGGCCTTTTGGCTTGCCATAGCAACCTTGGTTCTCTTGCCGTAGTAACGGGCCTTTTTGCCTTAGCAACCAGCCTCTTGCCTTAGTAACGGGCCTTTTGACTTGCCTTAGCAACATTAGCCTCTTGCCTTAGTAACGGACAATTTGTCGTCCTCTGTGCCTATATATAGAGACGCCTGTTGCGTGTGAGTGTGAGTTGGTTCCGAAGTCAGTTAAAGTTCAGTTAATGAGAGTTAAGCCAGAGTTGTAGTGTTTAAGCTGTTCGACATTAATAAAACAATCTGCTGTGTTGATCCGTGTCGTTGCCGTCTTCCGAGTTAACCTAGTGTTAGGCATCGTCGGTGGCACCGTTAAGACCTTTGCCCGACGGGAAAGGCCGAGTCCAGCGAACGAACGAAGAACAGGGAAGACTCCGAAGAGCTATCCTGGTGACCGAAGATACCGGAGTCCCGCCCGCCCGCACGACGGCAGCCGTTTTCTTTTCATTTTCATTTTCACCGAACGGGTTAGTGTTTGTAAAATAAAACCAGCTTAATGTAACAGGTTATTGTATAAACTATTGATCGTCGTTGTTAGCGTCGTAAATTATTTTCTGACTTATAACGTATTCCCAGATTAATTTAAGCGTTTACGCTTATATTTGTCATATTCCGGAATATATTTGTGCTAAAAGAAACAAAAACAACCGAATAAAACTTAATTTAGAAGAGAAAATAAAAACGAATTGAGCCGTTAAGCGACCATTCGACGACAACAGGAAGTCCAGCGGCTATGGTAGGTACATTACCCGCGGCTCAAGGAATCTATATTGACCGCGGCTATTAATAGCTACACCTCAACTTGTCCGCGGCTATTAATAGCTACACCTCAACGTAACACAATACTGAATATTGCGTTAAGTTGACGTGTTAAGCCTATGAGATACGAACAGGCCGCGCACTCGTACGCTTCACTAATTACCGTCTATGAGGCACTAACACTTCCCACACGATTGATTTGCAGGTGTTTTATGCTATCAGTGTGCATTGAAACTGACATACTTGTGCGTTTGCAAGTGGTGTAATAACGAATACACTTACTTACTTACTTTTCTTCTGCATTATGTAAAAGTCCTGCACGTGGAATTTTTACCAGGGTACTCCTACCATAATTCTAATCATTACATATCCTTCCTAATCACTCATTTCCTGCAAAAACTCTTTCCCCAGTGTTCACGCTTCACACTAACCATTATTGTGAAGCCTAAATGCATTGGACAATTTGCATTGCAAGAAATGCTATTATTTGACCATTGAAATAAAATATTTATCGTATAAGTATGCGAAAGCACTTTCCAGGGTGTAAAGAGCAACTTTTATACTAACCAAAACGGCAATCATCCATCACCTTCAATCATTATCCTCACAGTGGTAATCCATCAAACTTACCCATTAGTGTCAAGCCAAATCCATTGGAACAAATACATTGCAAGAAATGCTATTATTTGACCATTGAAATAAAATACTTATCGTCTAAGTATGCAAAAGCCAATTACAGAGCCAAATGAGAACCCCCAATGCTAATCAAAACACCAATCAATCATCTGCTTAAATACCATTCTCGAAGTGGTAGCCCTTGAAACTTACCATTATTGTCAATGCAAAATCCATTGTACAAATGCATTGCAAGATATACTGTTACTTGAGCTTTGAAATAAAAAACTTAGACCCTAAGTATGTGAAAGCCGTATTTATAGGGACTAAAGAGCACCCTTTGTGCTATAGAAACCGCCAATCACTCTTCTCTTTCAATTACCATTGTCTAGGTGGTAGCACCAAGAATATCACCATTGCCAATGCGAAATCCATGAACAAATGCATTGCAAGATATACTGTTACTTGACCTTTGAAATAAAATACTTAGACCCTAAGTATGTGAAAGCCGTATCTAGGGACTAAAGAGCACCCTTGGTACTTACCAAAACCACAATCATCCAGCTCTTTCAATCACTCTACTCAAGTGCTGACCCTTCAACTGAAACATTATTGCCAAACAAAAATACACTGTAGAAATCCATTGCAAATAGTGCTGTTACTGGACCATTTGAATTCAGTACTTGTCGTCTAAGTATGTGAAAGCCTTTTATAGGGTCTAAAGAGCACCCTTGGTACTTACCAAAACCACAATCATCCAGCCTTTTCAATAACTCTTCTATAAGTGCTCAACCTTCAACTGAAACATTACTGTCAAGCCAAAATACACTGTAGAAATGCATTGCAAGTAATGGTGTTACTGGACCTTCCAGTTGAGTACTCATCATCTGGGTATGTGAAAGCCTTTTATAGGGCCTGAAGAGCACCCTTGGTACTTACCAAAACCACAATCATCCAGCTTTTTCAATCACTTCTATAAGTGCTGACCCTTCAACTGAAACATTATTGTCAAGGCAAAATACACAGTAGAAATCCATTGCCAAAAATGCTGTTACTGGACCCGTTGAATTCAGTACTTATCGTCTAAGTATGTGAAAGCCTTTTATAGGGCCTGAAGAGCACCCTTGGTACTTACCAAAACCACAATCATCCAGCTCTTTCAATCACTCTTCTCTAAGTGCTCACCCTTCAACTGAAACATTACTGTCAAGCCAAAATACACTGTAGAAATGCATTGCAAGATATAGTGTTACTTGACCCTTTTAATAAAATACTTATTGTTTAGTTATGTGAAAGCCCTTTCTATGGTATAAAACGAAGCCTCTGTGCTAACCAAAACCGCAATCACCCACCTATTTCAATCGCTCTTCTCTATGTGCTCACCCTTCAAGTGAAACACTATTTTCAGCCAAAATACATGGTAGAAATGCATTTATAGTAATGCTGTTATTTCAGCGTCCAAATTGAATACTTATCGTATCAGTATGTGAAAGCTTTTTTTAGGGCCTAAAGGCCACCCTTAATACTACTGAGAGGTGCTTGAAAAGTCACATGTGAAGAGTCTGTATCAATATCTACAAACATACATACTTACTGAAATTATATGTGCAATATCGCTCATACATCATGCGTGCATATACGGACACAAATACACATGTATAAGCATATCCTACTTTTTTCGGTTGTATGTTACAGGTAAGCTTTGTGTCGAGTCGAGGTCGAAGGCATTCAAGCAAGACAGTATTGAGTATCATGAAACGACTGATTACCATCTGTCTGGTCCTGCAGTTTTACTGGAATGGAAGGTGCAAGAAGCAGAGATTTTACTGATTTTAAACTTTCTGCTGTTGTCTGGAGTATGCAATGAATGAATGCATAAATACCTAGTAACGCATAATAATAGTTATAATAACTGAATGACTATGGCTGGTTTCATGGTGTATGCAGTTTTGTTATTGAATAGTAGCAGTGATGACGGAACAGTATTTAAAATACTAGTATTTAAAATAGTATTTTAAATACAATCTGAAGAAGATTTTGTACTTGTATTTAAAATACTTTTGTTGATCAAGTATTTATACTTTTACTTAAAATACTTTTTTGGTAGTATACTGTACTTTAAATTATAATGCCAAAATACTTTTTACGAAATACTTTTATATCTCATTAATAACAATTAACAAAGCATTCAGACATTGGCCTTGACCACTCAAACATCACCTCCACAGTCACAGACAATGGGTCTAACATCGTTCAAGCATTTTCAACATATCAGAAGGCAGAACATGAGCCAGAAGTGCAAAGTCACCATACTGCTGGCTGCCCTTCAAGTGTTGATGATGAATTTGATGATAGTGATGATGGAATGGATCAATTAATTCCATTAGACATTAACACAATGATTTGTCCTCTTCAGGTAATACCATTGACATATTCTTGCCAAAAATATGTGCTGTGTAATTCATACATTGAATCTGATAGTGATTTCCATAAGATTTAGACTGGTGACATTGGTACCTACAAGCATCTGAAACGAAGTGCCCTGGCAAAATGCTCAAAACTGGAACAATGTCAGCAAAAGCACAAAGTCTTTGAATACCGTTGAAAAAAAGAACATAACTGCTGATAATTAAGGCCAATTCCTAAGTGCCATATAAAGAATGCTGAACTGGAGAAATTTGCTGGTGTTCAAAATTCTATATTAAGGGTTTGAGTCTCAATTTTATATGACTTTCTTATCTGTGATAAACTTTGGCACAAAGTATTTGTACTTAGTATTTAAAATACTTTTCCCAGACAAGTATTTTATACTTGTATTTTAAATACTTTTGTGATAAAGTATTTATACTTGTATTTTAAATACTTTTGTGATCAAGTATTTATACTCATACTCAAAATACTTTTAAGAAGTATTTTCCCCATCATTGAATAGTAGTGAATGTCTGCATACATTGTGCTAGTTTTGACATACCATTTAAACTATTGATATCTTGTTCTGCTTAACTGAAAGTATGAAAATAATAGCAAATGAGTAACCTTACATGGAGTTCTTGTATGTGTTACTTGTATTGTATGTAATGTAATGTAATGTAATTAGTAATTAGTAATTTATATAGCGCCGCTCACAGCCGAGGCCATTCAGTAGCGCTCCCAGTGCGAGAACCCCGAGAGAAGAAATAGGTTTTAAGGAGAGAGAGAGATGAGAGACAGTGATCCAGAAAGGAAAGTCTCACGCAAAGTGAAGGGAAGGGCATTCCATAAAGAGGGCCCAATGATGGCAAAGGATCGAGTTTGAGCAATCGTGGTCCTAGCTCGTGGGACAAACAAGTCCTCTCCAGATCTCAGGAGAGGCCGATGAGAATGATGCAGAAAGAGGGAGGACGAATGACGTCCCTGATGTATTTTCAAGCAAGTCCCAGTTTGGATTTGAGGACCAAAGCAAGGACTTTAAACTGAATACGGTCAGAGAGAGGAAGCCAATGCAGTTGGTTGACCATGAAAGATGATATATGGGAGTATTTAGGGAGGTGAGCAATCAATCGAGCAGCAGCCTTGAGAACAGATTGAAAAGGGCTATAGACGGACCTTGGGAAGACCAATAAGTAGGGAATTGCAGTAATCAATTCTGGAACAGACAAATAGCATGGACAATGGATGCCATGGTAGAGAGGGGAACAGATCTGCGAATAACCCTGAGACGCCGGAGGTGAAAGTAAGAGGATCGTGTAAGGTTGGTTACATGAGCAGAAAAGGTGAGAGCGCTGTCCAAAGTGACACCTAAGTCACGCACACAAGTAGAGAACGTAAATTTGGGAAAGTTTTCAGAGAGAAGCGAAAAGTCAATTTTCAAAGTTGTTGGGGTGTGCCAAACCAAATAAGTTGAGTTTTGGAAGAGTTTAGCGAAAGGCGATTGGAAGACATCCACAAATGCAAGTCATGGGAAAGGGCTTCAATACGGCGAGCTAAAGTGAGTTGAGCAGACGCAGGACCATGGACATATGCCTGAACGTCATCAGCAAAAAGGTGACCAGTAGCAGAGTAATTTGTAAACAAAGAGGTAATATCAGCCGTGTACAGAATGAAAAGAAGGGGTCCAAGGACTGATCCCTGAGGAACTCCTAGAAGGACAGGCACCCAGTTAGACCTGGAATTACCAGCTATAACCATTTGGGTGCGACCAGACAGGTAGGATTGAAGCCAGAGAAGAGGGACTCCCTTAAGACCATAGGAGGATTCAAGGCGTTGGAGCAAAATATTGTGATCCACCATGTCGAAGGCTGCTGAGACATCAAAAAGTGCAAGAAGGGTGACCTGAGCCTTATCTATAGCTGAGTAGATGTCAGCTAGCATAGAGAGCAGGGCTGTTTCAGTTGAGTGGAACGCCCTGAAACCAGATTTCAGAGGAAGAATCTGAATTGAAACCAGACGTTCAAGGGTTTTTGAAAGAAAAGACAAGTTAGAAATAGGCCGATAGTTTTTGCAGTCATTTGGGTCCAGATTAGTTTTCTTAAGTGCCGGGAAAACCAAAGCACGTTTTTGGGAAGCAGGAATGCAGCCCTCAGCAAGTGATCTATTGAAGAGATAGAGAAAGAAAGGTGCAAGATCATCAAGTATGTCAATAATAATAAATGGAGGGAGTGGGTCAAGTTCACATGATCTAAGATTAACACCCGAGAATACCGTTCTTAGATCAGCGTCCGTAATAGGCTTAGAAGCCATACGAACTCGGAAGATGTAGATGAGAACACCGGAGGTGTAGCATCAGCTGTAGCGGCACGGAGAGATGTGATATGTGTATGTGATATTGAAGTTGGTGCAAAATAATCAATACAACTTCATTGGATATTACCCTCCTTTCAAAGTTCACACGTGTACTCATGACGATAAACAGAACATTTCTGGCTCGGGGCAATTAATTGAAGGACTTGCCTAAGGTCCTTAAACAGTGATCGCCTGAATGGAGGCTTGAATAGTCAATGTCTAGCAAAGTAAGCTGTCAACCTTGAGGTTGGGTATTTAAAAATGACATGAGCATTTCGTGATTGAAAAAGGTGATTGATTGCTGGTTTTGGTAAGTACCAAGGGTGCTCAAGCTAGCACTATGCACTACTATTCAATAACAAAACTGCATACACCATGAAACCAGCCATAGGCATTCAGTTATTATAACTATTATTAATGTTAATAGGTATTTATGCATTCATTCATTGCATACTCCAGACAACAGCAGAAAGTTTAAAATCAGTAAAATCTCTGCTTCTTGCACCTTCCATTCCAGTAAAACTGCAGGACCAGACAGATGGTAATCAGTCGTTTCATGATACTCAATACTGTCTTGCTTGAATGCCTTCGACCTCGACTCGACACAAAGCTTACCTGTAACATACAACCGAAAAAAGTAGGATATGCTTATACATGTGTATTTGTGTCCGTATATGCACGCATGATGTATGAGCGATATTGCACATATAATTTCAGTAAGTATGTATGTTTGTAGATATTGATACAGACTCTTCACATGTGACTTTTCAAGCACCTCTCAGTAGTATTAAGGGTGGCCTTTATGCCCTAAAAAAAACTTTCACATACTGATACGATAAGCATTCAATTTGGACGCTGAAATAACAGCATTACTATAAATGCATTTCTACCATGTATTTTGGCTGAAAATAGTGTTTCACTTGAAGGGTGAGCACATAGAGAAGAGCGATTGAAATAGGTGGGTGATTGCGGTTTTGGTTAGCACAGAGGCTTCGTTTTATACCATAGAAAGGGCTTTCACATAACTAAACAATAAATATTTCATTAAAAGGGTCAAGTAACACTATATCTTGCAATGCATTTCTACAGTGTATTTTGGCTTGACAATAATGTTTCAGTTGAAGGGTCAGCACTTGAGTAGAGTGATTGAAAGAGCTGGATGATTGTGGTTTTGGTAAGTACCAAGGGTGCTCTTTAGCACCTATAAAAGGCTTTCACATACTTAGACGACAAGTACTGAATTCAACGGGTCCAGTAACAGCATTTTTGGCAATGCTATTCTACTGTGTATTTTGCCTTGACAATAATGTTTCAGTTGAAGGGTCAGCACTCATAGAAGAGTGATTGAGAAAGCTGGATGATTGTGGTTTTGGTAAGTACCAAGGGTGCTCTATAGGCCCTATAAAAGGCTTTCACATACCCAGATGATGAGTACTTTACTGGAAGGTCCAGTAACACCATTACTTGCAATGCATTTCTACAGTGTATTTTGGCTTGACAATAATGTTTCAGTTGAAGGTTGAACACTTATAGAAGAGTTATTGAAAAGGCTGGATGATTGTGGTTTTGGTAAGTACCAAGGGTGCTCTTTAGGCCCTATAAAAGGCTTTCACATACTTAGACGAGTAGTACTGAATTCAAATGGTCAAGTAACAGCACTATTTGCAATGCATTTCTACAGTGTATTTTTGTTTGGCAATAATGTTTCAGTTGAAGGGTCAGCACTTGAGTAGAGTGATTGAAAGAGCTGGATGATTGTGGTTTTGGTAAGCACCAAGGGTGCTCTTTAGCCCCTATATACGGCTTTCACATACTTAAGGTCTAAGTATTTTATTTCAAGGGTCAATTAACAGTATATGTTGCAATGCATTTGTGCATTGGAAAAAGTGGTATTCTTGAAGGGCTACCACTTAGACAGTGATGATTGAAAAGGATGGGTGATTGGCGCTTTGGATAGCACTAAGAGTGCTCTTTCGTCCCTAGATACGGCATTCACATACTTAGGGTCTAAGTATTTTATTTCAAGAGTCAAGTAACAGTATATCTTGCAATGCATTTCAACAATGGATCTTGCACTGATAATAGTGGTATTCTTGAAATGCTACCAGTTAGACAATGGTGATTGAAAGTGGTGGGTGATTGGCAGTTTGTATAGCACTAAGGGTGCTCTTTAGTCCCTAGATAAGGCTTTCACATACTTAGGGTCTAAGTATTTTATTTCAAGAGTCAAGTAACAGTATATCTTGCAATGCATTTGTGCAATGGATATTGCACTCAAATAGTGGTATTCTTTAAATGCTACCACTTAGACAATGGTGATTGAAAGTGGTGGGTGATTGGCGTTTTGTATAGCACTAAGGGTGCTCTTTAGTCCTTAGATAGGGCTTTCACATACTTAAGGTCTAAGTATTTTATTTCAAGAGTCAAGTAACAGTATATCTTGCAATGCATTTGTGCAATGGATATTGCATTGGAAAAAGTGGTATTCTTGAAATGCTACCACTTAGACAATGGTGATTGAAAGTGGTGAGTGATTGGCAGTTTGTATAGCACTAAGGGTGCTCTTTAGTCCCTAGATGAGGCTTTCACATACTTAGGATCTAAGTATTTTATTTCAATTGTCAAGTAACAGTATATCTTGCAATGCATTTGTACAATGGATTTTGCATTGACAATAATGGTATGTTTCAAGAGCTACCACTTAGACAATGGTGATTGAAACAGACGTGTGATTGGCGTTATGGATAGCATGAATGGTGTTCTTTAAGCCCTACAAAGGGCTTCCGCATACTTAGACGATAAATATTTTATTTCATGGGCCAAATTACAGCATTCCTTTTTGCAATTTGTGTAATGCATTAGGCCTTCGCAATGATGGCAAGTTTAAATGGTTACTACCGAGAGTGGAGTGATTCTTAGAGATGAGTGATTGTCGCTTTTAATAGCCCTAACAACTCTGAATAGGGCTTTCACATGCTTAGGGTCTAAGTATTTAATTTCAATGTTCACATTTCAGTATTTCCTCCCTCCAACTTCTGCAGTGCATTTTCTTTTTACAAGGATAATAGAACTGAAAGGCTAGCACTGATTGAAGTGATTGCAAGATTTGAGTGTCATTTTGGATAGTCTTAGGAGTGCCTAACAGACCCAAGGAAGGGGGATTCAGAAATGCAGAGGGCAGTGTTTTAGATGAAGGGCCAAATTGCACCTTTTCTTGCTATCCAGTGCAAAGGAATTTCGAGGGATAGGGTGGAGATGCAGCGTGAAAGGGCTTAGTGATTGATATTTGGAATGGCTGCATTATTCACGCATTTCGTTTTTGATAAATTTGTATATGCTGCAAGGAAACGACTTGGAGATCGTCGCGGGTGACTTGTCTGTTTCAGCCGGCGTTTGCCATAGATGACTCTCTGTCGTGGTGACTTTAACATCATAGGCTAGAGTTGTTGTGGGCTGGGCGTCGTTGTTGGCTGCCAGCATTGTTTGTTTTCCTTGTTTTATATGTTTTTAAACAAGAGTGCAGGTCGCAAATGGTAAAATAATGAATATACCCTCTTACTTACTTACTTAACTCGTATATTCAAGTGTCGACCTTGAATATGAATATTATTGACGACTTGCCAAAAGTTGACGCACACCCACTTCCGGAATGGGTCGTCGATCAATTATAGCTTCGAGCGATCATTTGCTATGAGAAATATTGAATATTTAAGATAATTTTTCAATCGATTTCCTTCTGTTTAACCAATTATAACTATACTGATACATTAATTGGGCAATTGCACGTTATTTGAAAAATTTATGACGCTATTTGTTTCGTTATAAGTCAGAAAATAATTTACGACGCTAAACTACACGTTTACCTCCTGAAATGTTAAGTTTAAAATGTTTAAGTTGAAATGTGTGAACTGTACATCAGGAAACCAGAATATAAATTTACTATCTACGCCGCTAAAACAGTAACTGTTATAACATCCACGACGTCATACTGCGTCTTGCCTAGCAACGCAGTAAAGAAGTTCGTTTATTTACACTTTAAAACGTCATCTGTTGACATCCAGACATCCAGTCTCTTTCCTGGGTATGACGTTGAAGTGCAGCCAGTTATAGGTTAACCTGAAAACCTAGAGCCGCGGGTAGCAGCGCTGGTCTTATCGGTCGCTGGCGGACGAGGAGCACAAATGCACGCACCCAATGGCAGCCACCGGGCTTATGATTTTGGAGCATGCCGGGTCCAACCTGGTACAACGGTTAATCAACTGCGAGACCAGCAAGAGAATGGGGTACTGGTGACATAGCCTACTGGTGACATACCCTCCCCCACAGAACATGAATGGCACACGATATGAAAGAAACCATTCTGACTCGGACGACGCCCAGGATAAAAGGACCGCGCCACCAACTGTGAGAGTCAGGAAGGGTGCCGATAAGTATGCTACTGTCTCAAAGTCACCACCGATAAAGACAGAAACGACTGAACGAACAACGAAACATCTAAATGGTAGACATCGCGTTAGTAGTTAGTACCGTAATTCTGAACGAGCCCATCATGGAGTGGCAATCTGGATTAGCAAGAACATCTCCTCAAGCTTAGCATCATATAACACAATAAGTAACAGAGTACCCCAGGTAATATCGACCACGTTTGCATGTTCCCAAGTGTGGGGACCAACAATTATTCGCACCCATTCAGCCCTCAACAACTAGAATCCGTGAGGCAGATGTGGTCAAGTTCGATTTCATTCAGATCCAAGGTCAAGCAGACGGCCAGAGAACTATAATAGGCTTAATTTTTTTACAAAAGTCTTAATAAAGGAGGTTGTTATGACATAGCGTGGTGCTTCTGCGGCGGAAAATGCAGCCACGCAACCCGCGAAAACTTACTGACATAACGGTGTAAAACAGATGTTGCAAAACAATACAGTAGTAGGCTATTTATTCAGACAGCTTAATTAGTACTTTAGCGGACGAAGGGAAAAGTCCCCGAGGACACGGCTAGCAGGCTGCAGAGCGGGGAGAGGGGACATAGCCAAGTCCCTGAGGGACATGACGTCATATGATATCCCTCTGGGACAATGACTAAGTGTGTTGTCATTGCAACTAAACTTGCCGTCGATCTCGCTACAATACCACATCCGAAAGAATTCGTAATTTACGTTCTGTGTTTGATTCTTGAAGTTAATCAAACGGGGCTCGCATGCAAGTCAACAGTCATACTCCTGGATGCAACAACAGTTAGTAATAATTAATTCATTATGATACTATTTCTATTTATTAATTGATATTAATAATTACTCTGGCATCCTAGGATGGAATTAGAGAGGCACTACTAGCACTAGTATAAATCATTGTCATTCTACATGTTCCAAGTGTTACCTATGGGACAGAAATCGAGCTCCTTTGGATTTCGCTCAGAATTGATAATGTAGACTTCTATATTGGCGGTCTCTATAACCCCCTAAGCCGTTATACAGTACCGAAACTCTATTATCTAACCTTGATGACACTTTGGAAGAGATTTTAACCATGCCCTGCAATCCTACCATTCTTCTGGCTGGAGACTTTAATCGTCTCCCAACCGAACTTATTCTTCAGATGGGCCTACGATCGAGTAGCATTCGAAGGACCTACACATGAGGGCCATGCCCTTGACCGAGTATATGCTTCTGAGCGCATTGACAACATCTGTTCTACCGTTAAATCAACTGTTAAAACTAAACACTCCTCTGTGTTCGTCGCTCCGCGCCCTGTGTGCACTGTTCCTGTCGCAGACCGCATCGTTCATGAAGTGCGTCTGCGAACGCCTGATAAAATGGCCAGTTTGCAGAACTATCTGGAAAGTCTTACCTGGGACGTTATTGGAGCCGACGTGGACATAGGAGATGCTTTTGCTCAATTCTACACACAGATCATGACGGCAGTCGACTTATTCTTTCCAGTCAGAAAGACGACTGTGAGGACACGTGATCCACCGTATATTACCCCACATCTGAAGCTCCTCCTGCGACGTCGCAATCGACTGTTTAGGAGTGGACAACACGAGGCGGCATCAGCCCTGGCTGATCGTATTCAAAGAGTAATTACGAAAACTAATGCTTCATCTTTTGATGGTCTATGCAAAGGATCAAAGAAACTATGGACTGAAGTACGGCGTCTCCGAAGTGGTTGTGCGAATAGAAATGAACAGAAATCTAATGTCAATGTTAATGCAGACTCTCTTAACAATCATTACAGTAAAATATCCACTGATGACCTTTATACTGAACCTAGGCCACGTCAAACGGCTGCCCCGTTCGATATTGATTTTATAGATGAATACCACGTCTTCACCATGTTAACAAATATCCGTGGATCTTCCGTGGGCCCGGATGGTGTCCCATCCTGGTTCTTCAGCAGCATGGCTCACCTGTTGGCTGCTCCAATCACAACCCTTTTTATACAACACAGACACTAATCACAAATTTGATGATCAGTATGCCTTTAGACCTACGGGCTCAACGGCTGCTGCATTGATGGCTGTATCTGACCACATCCTTGAAACCTTATGCTATGAACCCTATGTACGTTTGGTCTCATTGGATTTTTCCAAAGCCTTTGACTCTGTCAGACATTCATATCTAGCCGAACAACTTGCTTCTCTCCCAATTCCTGGTCACATTTTTAATTGGATTTTGAATTTACTTCATAATCGAAGTCATTGCCCTAGGTTTAACGGTGTAATATCTTCTCTTGCACGAATTAATGCAAGTATTATTCAAGGCTCCGGTTTGGGCCCGATGAATTTCTTAGTTGCAATCTCTGACTTAAAACCAGTTAATAAATGCAATCGCATTTTTAAATATGCAGATGATTGCTATCTCGCTGTCCCCGCTTCAAGTATCACTACAACTGAGATTGAACTTGAGCATATTAGTGAGGAGGATAAGGTCCAAAAAGGCAGTGCATTGTTCATTTTGTGGATAAAAGCAACAAACTTTTTTGTATTCAAGAAAAACATATTTTAAAACTTTTCAGCGAGAGGCATCACTTAATTCATTTGGGAACATAACTTAAAAAATTATTGAAAATGTGCCGTAAACGCGGTACTTTTTCTATTAGTTCGACCATTTGTTGCTTTTATCCACAGTTTGAACAATGCACGAAGCTATCGTCCTCACTATATTAGTATATGGGCACAGAGTTGCAACCTCAAGCTTAACTCAAGCAAATCCTGTGAGATAATTTTCACGCGTCCCCGGGGTACCATCGGTATGTTCCCCCCTCCTCTAAAAGGTATCGCAAGAGTGCAAACCCTAAATATTCTGGGTGTTGAGCTTACAGCGAAATTTGGGTTCTCCAGTCACATTAAACGTTTGACCATAAAAGCAAGGCAGTCCTTTTATGCACTTCGGATCCTGAGGTCACATGGGCTTTCGGGGGGACAGTTTATTTGATGTAGTTCGTGCCACCACTGTTGGTATGATGCTGTATTGCTCGCCTGTGTGGTGGGGCTTTGCGAGAGTGCAGGAGCGGGATGCCCTTGAGGGAATTATCCGACGGTTGGTACGCCAGGGGTACTTACCTCCATCTTCTCCCTCATTTGAGACTCTCTGCAGCAATGCGGATACTAGACTCTTTGCCTGTATTCTGCACAATCCTTGTCATGTATTGCATAAATTGTTGCCGCCGATCAAGCAATCGCGCTACTCCCTGCGGCCACGGTCCCATAACCGTGAGCTTCCCATGTTTGACAACCTGTCTCAGAAATGCTTCCTTGCCCGGATGCTATACAAATAAACTGATTTCCCTAGATCTGGCTATTTAAACCCTTCATTTTCCCCTATGATTTGCTCTTCTTCCTCTGTACAATAAAGCCTCTCATTCAATTCTATGGCTATGTATATATAATTTTTTGTTTATTTGTTTTGAATGTATTAATCTTGCTATGTACAGTACTGTGCGTTTGCTAGTGCTTCTCAATAAAGGAAATACTTACTTACTTACTTACTTACTTAAAAAGTGTGCTAGCATGTTTCTCTGTTCCATTCCTCATGTTCTCTTTTCAGCTTCCTCTTCCTGATAGACCAGTAGTTCTCGAAGTGCGGATTGGGACCACCTGTTGTCCATGGACGGTCTGAGAGCACGAGTCAGACGTTCCGAGGCGGAGCATTAAGCAATATTCTCACAACAACATCCTCTGCATGCAACATTATTATTATAATGCCGCATTGCCACAGTCGCGGCTTAGTAAACAGAATTCTAGCCCGTTTTGCATTTAATACTGTATCTATTCCATTGTTGTAGTGAATCTAGTGATGTCACTGCTTATAGCCATAACATTTTTACCTTGAAGGTCATGGCTATTTAGTTCTGAATAAATTTTTGTTCTGTGTGTACCCAAGGATAACGCAAATCTTAAAGCTTAAGATTCCATGTATTATTACAGGTACTTTTTAAATGTACAGTATGTCTAATTGTCTATTGTATTTAACGAGAACCTGATTAACTATTTTGTTTAATTGTTTTGGAAAATGCTCTAGTTAATTATCAGTGACAAATATATCATTGGTTAATTGTTTTCAGTGGTTAATTTTTATTGGTGTTGTGAAGAAAGTAATTGGAGTGAAAACGAATAATATATGACATAACTGATGTATGGCATTTGAAATTAATCTGCTTTACACTACCTGGTACAAGTTTTTAATGTACAAATGGCTCAACAATTTCGTGTGTAGTGGAGTTATGTAATTATTTATTTTGAAACGCCACTGTGACATGGGGAGCTTAAATGGCGCGACACCCATTCAAACGGGCATCAGTGGTGAAGGACCTCGCCCGATCAATTCATTGGAAACTAGCAAGGTCTACTCTATGCTATAGAAAAATCTCTACATTTACATTAACTTTGGAAATGTATCAATAGTACTGACAAGAATTTGATGCTAATTTTTTTTAGTTGGCAACGTTTTGGTTTTGTTGAACATTCCAAAACGGGTAGTCTCTCGTGGAAAAGAAACCACCAGCAAACTACTACTTCTATGCTTTCGGCTCTGAAGGAGTGACGCTGTACACAGGTCAGAAATAGTCCAATAATATTGTCCATGAATCTGTTGGAAGCTGATCATTTCTTTCGCTTCACAGTCGATTCTTTATCTTTGCCTTTTTCAATATATCCTTTTAATCTGAAATAAGCAAAATGTCAAAACAGCGATTCAGCAGAATAACTTAGAATTACATAAATAGCCCAGAATGTTATAAGAAACCATGTCCTTATAAAACAGATGATGTTCTAATACAGTGACCAATTACAATAGATTTCTAACTTAACCCTGCCTTAATTATTAAAACACAACTTCATTGATTACATTTGTTGAATGACCAAACACAATAAATTATAAACATCTTAAATTAAACAATTAAAACTTAAATTCAGAAGTTGAGCTGTTAATGGTCTATACACCGGCTGAATTCAGGATTGTTCAGTGCCAGTCATTATATACCAGTGGCTTATTCAATTTTAAGCTTAAGAGTTCAAGGTGTTGTCAGCAGCAAGCAGGTGCAAGTGAGAAACTACCAACTGAGATCAATGAAAAGTTAGTTTATTTTATATGCATTAATAATAATAATTATGATAATTTATATAGTGCTGTAGCACAGCCCAGGTATCTAAATATTTATGTAGCACCTTTAAGGTACCAAGAAAAGACACATTAGTAATAGAGTTAAGCCCCACAGAGAGGATTGAAAACTCTTCGCTTGTCTCCCCACTTTCCTCTCCTAGATGCCACATTACACATGCATTTGCGTAGAATAATTGCCGAAACATACTTTGACATAAGTCGCAGATCAATGTCTGATGTCGATTCATTGTCCGTGTCGTAATCTGCGTCGCTTCCACTCGATCGAGACGACGTCGCTTTGTTCGTCTTTTTTCGTTTCTTTTTCTTCTGCTTGTGTTTCTTGCTGGTGCTCTTATGCTGTGGAACCCAAAACATGCAAAGGTACATAAAACGGTATACCAAATATCCTAATTTTTCATGCATACCAAATAACCAAGACAAGCTCTAAATGGTTCTCTGGAAATGCCAAATACATTTCACTGCTGGTTTGCTTATACACAAAATTGTAGACGGCAGTCATGAGAGGGAAATGTACATTTTCGTCGACTAATTATTTTATTTATTTTCGTTAATAAATTTAATGTTTCTCACCGTTTTGTGCTTGTGCTTGTGTTTGGATTTGTGGTGACCTTTGCCCTTGCTGCTTTCAGAAATCGATCGTTGATCACTCTCGTTCTGACCACCTGAACAACCAACAGATTTCACTAGATGTAACCTAATTTATTTGTACAAAATAATTTACTAATTAAATTAAGTTTGAGAAATTAACAACAATATATCTAAAACTGCTGCTGTTACAAGCCGCAGTATCTTTTTCGAGGCTTAAATGCAATTATTACACTACATTACAGAGACGTCAGCAATCCTTAGACTGAAATCTTCTGTATTACTATAACGTGGTGCTACAGAAGTTTGAAAACATCATGCATTAAATGGTTTACAAAAAACAAAACTAAAAAAATGACCGCTAATTATACTGAAGAAGCTTCAACCGCAAACACAATTTGACCAACTTCAGAGTTGTACAACGTGGCCTCCTTACAATATAACATACCTGGTGTTAATTATTATGACACAAATTGTTGTGAAGCTGATATCGCTCTCTTGAACTGCACTGAAACGAGTTTCCCGTTCTATAAATAATTTGTCAGAATCAGATGTGAGAGGGAAATATCAGGAAATATATGACGGTGTGTGCGATCATCTAGTGGTTGGTGTGCTGGACCGACAACTTAGAGGTCGGGATTCAAATCCCCACCAAGGTATAAATGTGCTGGATTTCTGCTTCAACTGTGCCCCTTTACTAACTCAGCTAATAAGACCCCACACACACTGTTGGTATTAAGATCAGACAGCGAGGGAGAGGACTGGCCACCCACTCTCATAGGCTGAAGCTAAGAAAAATGAAGTCGCTAACACTTCATACGCTATGGGACTGCCCTAGGACTAGCTTAAGAGATTGTTCTTCTTCAGGTGTGAGAACTGACCAGATTTGTTAACAATGGGAGGTGGCAGAGCAGGTCCAAACGCTTCAGAGTCGTCAGGTGAGGTCAGTGTTAACGTATCCTCAATGACAGCTTCCAATGATGGTGAAGTTTCATTGGATCTTGGAAGTGCTGCAGTTTCTACAATGAACAACAATTTCAATATTAGTTTCATCTGGGCACTTTTAACAGAAATGTCGGGCAAAACTAACAACGATTAAGAACATACTTATCACACACAAATTAACAATGCAAGCGCTCTGACCAATGGGCCACCAAATAAAAGACACTACGTAAAGTGTCTAGATATTTACGTAGACACGTAACGCAGACAAGCATCCAACCTGTTTTAGCTTCGACGGATGCAGTCGGCTGAGGAACGTCGGTCTCTGGGTTTTCCTGGAACGGTTTCATGCCCTCTGTCGATACAACTGGATTGGAGGAAGTCTCCGCTGCTGTTCTGTCAGGACTTTCATCGGACGATGATTCATCCGAGTCAGTGTCCTCGAATATCGCTTTGAAGAGGTCAATCGGTGGCCTTCGATCCGTGTCCTCAGTCAAGTCCTGAAAGAGAGGACAGAATTATATGAATAGACACAACTTCTTTAGCTAAACTGGAAAGCAACCATGGGTATGAAGCATCAGCAACTCCATTTACTTAGCCTCGGCATATGAGGGCGGTGGTTAGTCCCCTCCCTTGCCGTCTCATCTTCCCACAAATAGTGCATGGTTAGTGTACTCATTACAACTGAGTTCACAAACAGATTCAGATGAAGAGGAAACCTAAAAACATCATTCTGCTTTGAACCCCTGACCTCTGGTTTAACAGTCAGCCAAGCTAACCACTATATAATTTTTGCATATGCTTAGATAAATAGAGCTGATCTACCAGAGACTCAAAGCCTTAAAATTCTGTGCACATGATACTAGAACATGAAACAAGGTAAACACAGCAGTCACTCATCTTGAAAAGCCTCTTAAAAGTGCCATATAATTACTCAGATACTTACAATGTTACATACACATATATTCACTCGCTCACTCACTCACTCAATCACCGTCTCCTTGATGGAGATTTTTGGCAGCCCTGAGAAATTTCGTCAATTTCCATTACACAGGTTGATATTAATAAGGCAATTTATATAGCACCATACCTCAGTCGCGGCTGAAAAAACAGCGTCACACACGATTTAAAAAATCAACGACAGTCAAGCATATTTTAAAAAGATATGTCTTGAGCCACGACTTGAATGTGTTGAAGCAGATCATCCCTTCCATTACATACCGCACTGGTTTCTTCAGATGGCGCCACAGTTGCTGATGATTCTCGTACTTTCTCTGCACCTGTGACAGCGTCTCGTCTTGCATTTCCGACTTTCGGTCTGAGATCGATGGTCGCCAGAATAGCCAGCGGCTTCAGAGGTTTTGCATCCAGTTCTGTAGAACAACAACCGAAAAGAATCCCGTAATGTAATGGCAAGCTTTAAGTATCGGCTCCAATCAAAGGGACTACTCTCTTTGTTCTCCTACCTTACAGTCTGTCACCGAAATTAAAACTTCCGCTACGAACAGTTCACAAAACATCTGCAGCTTATAGACTAACTTCCTAAAAGGAGCTACATAAATTCTCAGATATACACCCAAAGTGGACTCATTAACACGTTCCCAGTTGACATGCCATTCTGCTTAATGAGAAGTGTTGTCATGCACCCCGAAGTGGCCAGGTTTGCACGATGTACCATAAGACATGTCTCACAACAACTCCATGTAAACAAGTCCACACTGTATATATATAATTTACACAGGCACACAGCAACATAAAACTAACTAACTAGCGCAAAGCACCTCTGAGTAGATATCTTGAAGGGGCGCTATATAAAAGTTTAAATACATTAACTAAGTTACTAAAGTCACTCACTCACTCAGACAATGACCTGAAAAACAGAAGCGTTTATAATCAGCTACCATCCGAGCCTTTCAACATACACAATACTCAAAGGCTAGTTACCGGGTCGACTAGAGGGCACCACTGTCACAGATATTCTGAAATCTCGTTCCGTCCACAACGTAAGAACAGGAAACACGACGGCTGACCTTTGACCGGCTGTAGTTCCGTCTCCTTTCTTCCACCTGCTTCCGCATTCTGATCATCCTCCTCCACTTGAGATGGAAACTCGAGGAAGTTGAAGATGGAACATTTTTCTCGCTTTGCCGTCCGCAATCCCACGATCTTCGACCTGAATGAAGTCATAGCATTCAAACCCCATTAAGACCAACCCCAAGGGTCAATGATGCCACCTTTGTTAATACTATAATTACCACTATAATTAATATTATTACTACTAATTAACGATGCTTGTAGTGACAGTCTCCAATACAGAAGACATTAAAAAATGGTGCACCAAAGCAAGCCATAGCAGACCAATCATTTGAACATTAATACCAATTAAGGCTTGGGTTTAGGTGCACCAGCAGTTGTGCACGAGACACTATTAGACAATATTAACAGTAATAATAATACAAATAATTAAAATAATAACAATAATAATATTGTAATCACAATAGTAATTACAATAATAATAATAAATATCATTATCGTCATTATCATCATCGTCATAACAACAAAAACAAAAACAATCCATTAAAAAATGGAAGTTGTTTGACTGACTCTGGATACGGGTCTGCAATGTTGAAGCGTCGACAGACCATTTTGTCCGGATGCCATTCACAACTCTGTCTCGTCAGTTTCCCAAACATTTTCATTTCGGCGGCCTTTGCCTGAGCGCTTTTCTCCTTCTGAAAGAATAATTTAAAATTACATTTAAAGAAAAAATCCACTTCAAAGAAATGATAGACTAGTCAATCATCTGTAATGAGATATTTGACAGTGTTACCCTAAACAATATCTATAAACCTCCTTTAATATACCATGGACATGGTAGCCGACTGTTGCAGTGGCCGATCGGTTAGAGTGCTCGCCTTTAACGCCAATTTAACGGGTTTGAAAGGGTTCGAGCCTCCTCTGAGACGGTTACTGTGTAGAGACCTTGAGCAAGTCCTTCACTCACAATTGCTCAGCGCCATTGATTAATGCTTCATCATCTTTGGCAAGCTCCTCTAAGGGTGTTACCGTTTCTACAACGTTTTCGCCAGCCATCTCGATCTGAGGTCTTTTCCAGGCCGTATGCCACCCAGAGTTTAGTGGATTCAGGTCAGCTTCCACTGTTCTTGTCCATGCATGGCAAGCGCACCCAGGAGGTCTTTTCCAGCCTCTTGGAGGGCTGGAAACCATCACTCACAAGGCCCTGGTGACCTTCATGGCACACGAAGTGTCCAAACAGCCGGAGTCTTCTAGCGTGGATGATTGATGCTTGGTGGCCTTGGTCATTGATAGCGGTATTTTATAAACGCAGAGTATTACTAATCATTCTAACATGGGACTCTGCTACAACATGTATGAAATACAGTGCTTTTAAATAACTCACTAAAAGTGCTGCAATACTAAATAAATACCTATAAATCAACATAAACTAAAAACATCAGATGAACAATGCACAAATCATCAACATACCTCGGCTGGCAATTCGACGTTGGTGTCATTGTCATCGTGTTTTGCACGTGTAAACCTCGAAGCGATCATGTTCGAGAGCGGCTGGAAGAGATGAGCCGCCTTCGAGAACTCTTCCTTCTCCCTCTCCATCTCCCACTCAGTCATATGACAGCCAGCTGTATCATCGTGTACGTCTGAAATATAACGTAAGTAAGTAAGTAAATATTCAACCAACTGCTAACCACTCTTTGGCATATATATTCAATTTTTTGTGACAGACTCTAATGTTCGACCATCTCATGCTCCATTGCAAAATCTAATTTTGGATAAACTTACATTTTATGGCAATTACCAATGTTGGAAAAGTCCACCAGGCCCGCCGAGAGGGGGTCAGGATGGGTAGGCCAGGGGGGCAAAAGCCCAGGGGCCTGGCGACTTTTAGGGGCCCGAGCTGGGCCCAGCAATCAACTTATGAAAAATATCATAATCAGTTATACAAAGTTTATGATTTATGCCTTTTAAAATATAATATTACGGACACTTAACTACAATAGTTACATATATATATAATATATATATATACTTTTGTAGGGTTGTACCCGCACTACCCCCAAAGACCGACCTGCACCTCAGCGTGGTGGGGGTGAACAGCCAAGCCTAAGGGAATGCCTGGTGAGGCTATGCCATCAGGGGAGAAGGCTCCGGCCGAAGAACCTCCTAGGGCGCTACGCGAGGTGGACAGGCTCACCAGGAACCCCGAAAAGCTGGCCAACGCAGGCGGCAGGTGCTGGAAGGACATCTTTAGAGCGAAGGAGGTCACGACCCGTCGAATGGGTTAAGACCCACCGGTCTCCTTACCCTGCCAGGAGAGGATTGGTCACCGTCTGGCAAAATGACCAAGAAACCCTTATGAAGAACAATGGAGAGGCTTCATAAGGGCCTCATCGTCGGGAAACTGACGGAAGAGAAATAAGAAGAAGACCCGCACTATTATTATTTCACTTAGTTTTTAAAAAACTTCTCATAAAGTCTAAAGATAGTTATGGGCCCGTGACTGCTCTGCCTAGGGGCCCGGAATTTCTAATTTCTGTCGTCAGCCCTGAAAACCACACAGCATAGTACAGAGGGGAAGCCAGTGGGTCAAAAGCACCGACAGAAGTAGCGTCTGGCCAAACCGCTTTGGATACTCACATGGTCTGTTATGCCTTGTCGCTTCCAGATATGCTTCGTATCGTTTCTGCTTCAAGGGAACTCGAGCAAACGGCACAAAGCCTTCGAACCTTTTATGTTCGTCTGGCACCTTCTTTTCTGCCTCAGCAGCTTTGCTACTTGTGGCTTCGAGTCTGGTTGCTGTGGAGGGAGGAGGTTCCTTTCGCGGTTCATCGTTCGGTACAGCTGCTGCTGCTGGTTGCTGCTGCTGCAACGTGTTCTTGAGGTCAAGCTGCATCTTGGCCGCTTCCATCTTGGCTTTGTCCTCCGCTGATACAAGTTCAAAGATTGACCCTAGCGGTAAAATCAAATCAGTTGAATTAATAACATTTTAAATAGTACTAAGAAGAAAAGCAGTCCCCTGAACTAGCCTAAGATGCATCCATGAGTATGAAGTGTTAGCGACTTCCTTTTCTTAGCCTCGGCACAAGAGGGTGGGTGGCCAGTTCTCGCCCTTCACCATCTCATCTTCCCAACGACAGTGTACAGTCAATGTACTCATTAGAGCTGAGTTGGCTAGGAGGTGCAGGTGGAGCAAAAATCTTGAACCACATTTCTGCCCTGTCAGGTATTTTAACCTCTGACCATATGACTGACAGTCTAGCAAGCTAACCACTAAACTATCGAGCACCCCATTAAACAGTACAAAGAGCAGTCAATTGAACAAGGCCTGAGAAGCTCTCGTAGGATTGAGGTGCTAGCAACTTCGACTTTGCAGCCTTGGCAATTGAAGGTGAGTGACCAGTCCTCTTTGTTGCTGCCAGTGTAGGGTCAATGTACTACAGCTTTTTGGGCACTGGGTTAATAGAGAAGATCTCTAAAACTACCACTAGACTATTGTGAGCACTGCAGTAAACCAGTTCATGTAACAGATGCGGAATTAAGTCAAAAACACGTCTAGTCTCACTTTTACGTGAGAAGATACAAAGTGAGAATTCTCAATGACAGAGCTTTTCAAAGTCACTCATACATATTGATTAAAGTGATTTACTGAACGACTGATTCAGTGTTGTGCACGAGACCAAAATTCCGAGACCAAGACCGCGTGGTTCAAGACCAAGACCGAGACCAAGACCGCATGGTCCAAGACCACGACCGCGTGGTTCACGACTTAAGACCGAGACCGCATTGTCCAGGGCGAAGACCTAAGCCTCAAGACCATAAACGCAATTCTCAATATTGTAGCACTGTTACATATTCCCATAATTCAAATCAAATGCTTATATTTATAGTTATAGTTTTTGTCCCCAAGTCTGTGAGGTCTCATGAAGAGCACACTATAGCTAAACATGCTCTCAACAGGCGCAGGTGTGGGGGATTAAAAAAAATTGACAGTAGAGAAAAAATTCCCCACCAAATACCTGATTTCCAACGCTTGCCCGACTACTGATTGTGGCTCGAGAAACTGCAACAGTGTAAGCCTAACTAGACACTAAAGCACCAGAAGTCAGGGTTAAATGTGTCTCTGTCCTTGATTTTATTGTTGCTTCTGAAGCGAACAACGAGGTCCTCTCTTGCATCATCCTTGGCGTATCGTCGATTGAATTCGAAGCTATCTCAGAAATCCCTGAATAATCGGAAATATCGACAACATTTAAACAATTCTCCACTCTCGCTCCCACCAAAGGCCAAACCAAAGGTGCAAGGCCAAGACCAAAGGCGAATGACCGAGACCAGACGCCCAAGACCAAGACCACACCTTTAAGACCAAGACCAAGACCAAACCTTTCAAGACCAAGACCAAGACCAAGACCGGTACATTCAAGACCGAGACCAAGACCGCATTTTTTCGGTCTCGAGACCAAGACCGCGGTCTCGAGACTACGTCACTGGACTGATTGAATCCTATGATAGATTGACTGATTGATGGATTGACTGAATGAATGACTAACTGGCTGGCTGACTAATGGACTAATTAAATGACTTACTCACTGATGGACTGACTAAGTGACTGGCTGGCTGGCTGTGTGATGGACAAGGTGACTTCCTGGCCTGTTGGCTAACTGTCTACCTCAGCGAATTGAATGACTGACTGACCAACTGGCTAATGAAATGGCTGACTGACTGTTGAACAGCCTGAATCATTGACTGGCTGATTTAATGGCTGTTGAGTGACTGACCGTCTGGCTGCATGACAAATTGACTAAAGGTTAAAAGACAAGATCCACTAACGAAGATGCGGTCTTTCGCCAAGGAGGTCTCCTCGTGAGAATGCGTTCATCTTATCGCCATCTTTACTTCTGACGACCAATTCTTTCTTGGCTGAAGTTGAACTCGACTCGAATTTGTGGAACGGTCGGAAGTCACGAGGAAGTTGAGGAGGCGGATAGTTCGTTTTTGGCAGTATCGACGCTGAGCCACGTCTAAACCCATCCAACACATCTTTGTTTCTTAGAATCTCTTCAAAAGACCTTTTCTCTAGAAACACAGGAATCAATGCAAAATGGCTCAAAAGCAACTGTAAATATATGTTTGCATGTGTTTCAGTGCAAGCCATATCATTATATATAAGCTTCATAATGGCTTTAGAATGACCTCATACATTGCTCTACAATGAATTTAGAATGGCTCGATACAGTGAGGCGCGGTAGCCGATTGGTTGGAGTGCTCAACCTCTAATGCAGGGAGTAGAGGTCCAAGTCTCCACTGAGGCAGTTACCGTGTAGGGACCTTGAGTAAGTCCTTCACTCACAATGGCTCAGCGCAATCGATGTTCTGTCGTATGGTCATGTGAACACTTCTGAACTTTGCAAGGAGGGCAATATCAAATACTGTGTCACTGTATCAAGTGCAGTTGTATTGTATCGTATCAAAAGCAGTTGTACTGTATTGCCGTGTATTGGGCCCTAAATGGCCCAATTATATATTGTAATCTATAAATAACGAGAAATTCACCTGATCTAACTTTTTGTATTGTATTTGAACACTTGTTATAGCGCCCCTACCAGATTTCCCATTCAGAGGCGCTCCCGACTACTGCTGTAGTCGGAGTTTCACGCCGACGCTTGAGCAAGTCCTTCACTCATAGTTGCTCAAGGACTTGCCCAGGGTCCCTACGGCGGCTTTGAGGTGGATTCGAACCCGCAACCCTTCAGCTGCAAGGCACAACATACCCCTAAACCACCGCACCCCAGTTGTATTGTGATGTGTTGTATTGTGTGTTGTATTGTACTCCACGTTTATAATGCGACCGAGCCACCCGCAGTAAAGATCCGAGAAATTAATCTCTGATAAACCGACCGACCGGGAATCGAACCCGCGCCGGCGCGGCGAGCGGGCTACAACCCACTCGGCCACTCAGGATCTAACTTACCTGTGGCATGCTTTGGTGCAGTCCATCCAAATGTACTGCTCTCCTTGTGATCCTCATTTCCGATCTCCGCATCGTAGTTAGTCATTGACTCCATGCGATAGATGTCATCATCCTCTTCCTCAAAAGCTCCAACTCCAAACGCCTAGCAAAAAAACATCGCCAAATCCACAACTTGCAAAGAATAAACAATCTTTCTTCACGTCAGAAACTCCGCTTGAACCTTCCTTGAAAAAGTTCGCAGTTCTTAGCGCGATTGTTTAGCATGGCTGAAAACAAGACTCCAAATTTACCTAAGGTTCAGATATCAGCTTTGTAACAAGTAAGTAAGTAAGCCATTAATTGGCAGAGCAACAACACCATAAGATCACAATAACAGCAGCAAGTACAAACTCAAAAACTTCAAGTAAATGATGCAAACGTCACAAGGTCAATCCAAAAGGGTCACATGGACCTGATGAGGCTGGACTGACTTTTCTGGATAACATTTGTCAGTAGTAACAGTGGAAAAATGAAATGCACTGCATGAGTGCATAATACACAAATCAAACAGCCTTTAAGTTTTTTTAAACAGATTAAGGGTCATATAGAAGGGTTACAACACAACCTGTAGAAGTCATTAGTGCTACATAATTAATTTGCTATAACGAAGCACCTGAAACCGCACTCATAGTTAGCACTTTAGGAAAAATACAGTCACTAGTAGTCGATAAATGAACAAAAGGAAGATCTGATAGTTGAAGGAAAAATTCGATAGTTCAGGAAAAAATCCAATAGGTCAGGGAAAAATCCGATAGCTCAGGGAAAGAATTCTGTCCACCTGTTTCACTTGAAGTGGCCCTATAGAAAATTCTAATCAGAATTACTTGTCCTCTGATTCCCAGTCGACCTTTGGACTTCACAGGAACAGGCTCCAATCTGTTGCCATGGAAGAGGGCGGTTGTGGGGTCGATACCACGGTAACCAAGGCCGTGCACGTTGTCCTTGGTGACAAAGTTGATGGGACAGACATCGTGAGGGGCAAAGGTTATTCCATCCAGTCCATCATCGTCATCGTCTTCATCGCTAGATCTGCCCTGGGAAAAATAAACAGAATTTAATACAATGCAGAGAAGACAGATTTAGAAACCACAGCTCAATAGCAAAGCAATTTTGAGTGTGATTTAATAACTTGGAAAATCAAGGTATGCCTACAGGATAAGTCTAATCTAACGACCTCTGTAGTCCCATTATTATTATAATGAACTAGGCATCAACTGATGATCGTTAGTGCTACATAATTAATTTGCTATAACAAAGCACCTGAAACTGCACTCATAATTAGCAGTTTAGGAAAAAGACAGCCACTAGTATTTGATATATGAACAAAGGCTTCTATTGAAATTGTAATCATAATACAGTAGAGAAGCCAATCGGTTAGATCATTCGCCTTGTAACGTGGAGAATACAGGTTCAAACTTCCTCCCGATAGTTACTGTGTAAGGGCCTTGAGCAAGTCCTTCAGTCACAATTGCTCAGCGACATCAACTGATACTCATTCATTTTAGATAATGGCACTTAATAAATACATAATAATAATAAAGAAGCCTAGTCGAAATCTGATAGGTCACTGAAACCAAACAAACAGACGAGTTTTTCGGTTTAGATCGGAATGACAAAATCAAAACCGACCTAACCCACAGCAAACAACAGAACCGCCAAAGAGAAGATGAATTCATTCATCATGGGGCATTACCCAGCAAAAGCCTGGGTAAAAAAGGTCACAACTTGACCCTCAGTGCACTCCTGCTAATGAAGTCTGAGAAGTGGAAGAGTTATTTGAGACTCACATCAGACTCGCCTCCTCCACCTGGCCTCCGCAGAAATGAAGGAAGAGTGCAGCCGTACACCTTCTGGCCTTCATCCGTTGGCTCAACGCTCACAGATTCAGACAGTTTCAACTTTCCTGAACAGAACAACACTCAACACAATTATCACGACAAGGACAACTGACAAACAATTATTATCATTATTAATCATTAATATTATAATTATTATTATTTATTCATATTATTATTATAACAAGACAGTTTAAATGGTCCAAGCCAATAAGGTCTTGTAACTGGGGTCTAGATAAGGCCATGTAACTGGAGTCAACAGATAAGGCCTAGTAAATGAGGCCACACAGATAAGGCCTTGTAAATGGGGCCACACAGGTGTTGTAAATGAGGCCAACCAATTAAGGTAATATTAATGACAGAAAAAACAGTTTCCAACAAAACAACTTAGAACAGAAGTGAGATTCTTTTCCTAAATTCACCGTGACGCAGTCTTTTCCTCTTCCTTTCTCTTGGCCCAATGCCCTGACTGTCTCTCCAGCCAAGCTTCCTCAGCAGTCGGACACCCATCGATGACCTGAACGCATAAGAAAACATTGTTAACCTAATCAAATCAAATCAGATTATGCAAACCTAATCAAACCAAATCAAATGAAGTGAATCTAATCAAATCAGATCCAATTAAGTAAACCCAATCAAATCAAATCCTATAATAAAATCATAAGACCAGCAGAAATCCAAAATGACAAAACTCACCGACAGGGCATAACAAGATCACTCAGTACACTCGATCCAAACAGTGAATCATCCGATCGATGTGAAGAAGTCACAGCCTTGCGCCTCCGATCAATCTCAGAATCATTGAAGTTCTTCGTCGTTGCAACTTTCTTCGGTGCGATACCATATTCACTAAAATCCTAAACAACAAATTCCTCAAAATTCATAGTCAACAAAATTTAAATGAGAAACTTTTAAGATTCAGGTTTCACTGGTCTGATTCATGTAATGTCAGTAACAGGTTTAGAGGAATTTAATTTTAAAACCTTCCTTTTTCCTCGAAGCTCCTCGCACTGGGAGCGCTTCTGAAAGGCTTATGCTATGAGAAGGTGCTTTATAAATGATCAAATACAATACAATACAATACATCCCATGTGGACATAGAGGAGGTGCTCATTTCCTTAACTCAGCCCTTGGGTCAGTAATGGACAAATCCCAAGGTCCTGGATATCGCAGGACTTGACATTTATGCACAGCTTGCCCATGGTCATTACATGGTACCAGCAGTATGTAAGTAAGTATCAAGATATTTAATAGAGCAACTTTTAAGTACGGTACCTCACAAAAATGCTGCACACGTGGTTATCTGTCTGATCAAACAAGTGCGCCTTAAGACAGTTTGAGAATGTTTACTGCACAGAGCTGAGTGCAACAGTATGTAAATACAACGAAAGACTGTTCCCTGAAGATGGTCCAACACATGAGTAGCCACGATGAGCTCGAGTTGAGTGCAGAAGCGCGGCACCTATATATCTCTCTACGGCTGGCTGGCAGTAAGGTAAAGCACCATTAAAACTTGGTTCTGGTGTTCAGATTTTAAGTAGTGCTCTATAAATCTTCGAGTTTACGGTGTTGATTAGGTTGTACATAAGGTTGTATTACGAAACAAACCTCTTCATCCATGAAGTCCTCTGGTTTCTGGCGAAGAGAGGATTCGGCTTTCTGCGCCCGTGATGATTTGAAAGTCTGTGGCGTCCAACCTTGACAGATAAATGGTTAACGTGCTGTAAAAGCTTCTAGGTTATGACAACTACGGAGTTTTGGAAAGGGTTCAACGGTGTGTTAGAATCACACAACTTCAGAAAGTATTCAAATGGCTTTAAAAATGTATACATTTTGTTCTATATTTACAACACAGCAGAGCACCTTTTTGACACCTCTAGGCTAAGTTTGTTCTCTAAAATACATAAAATATTTAAATAAAGGCATCTTCGTAGAATTCACATCATTACAAATTTAATCATATAGCAAGATCCTGTGCATATACAATTTATTAATCTATTTATTCATTATTAATGAATCGCTTAATTTCTTAATTAGTTTATTTATAGTTAGTTTATTTATATTACTGAATTGATTAATTAATTTTTATATGTATTGAGGAGAGTGAAATACCTTCCTTAGGTGTCGACTGTGTTGAAGTAGCCAGCCGAGAAGCCCCCTGTGAAGGCACCATGGAAACGTACTCGGCCCTGAGCGTCTCGAACAGTCTGGTCCTGCAGAGCCACTGGCTTTCGCACAGGTATCTCATCTGTTATGTTTCAATCAAAAACACAACAATCACATTATTCCAATCCAATCACAGCAGTTGTTTTCATTTCCATGTTATGGTATAACCAGGTTGTGGTGAATTTGTTTTTAAATGAACTAAAATCCGTTTTGAAGAAGTTTAAGATTTGATTATAAAATATAAGTAGTAGTTTCAGTTTAACGACACTGTGTAATAACAAAGATCATCAGCATCGCCCTCCTGCTTCATCCAGGCTTGGGACTAGCACTGCCAGAGTACGAGCAGTTTAAGGCTGTTAGTTTCAGTTTTAAACGACACTGTTTGATAACAAAGATCATTAGCGTCGCCCTCCCCTTTATCCAAGCTTGGGACTGGCACTGCCAACTACGAGCAGTGGCGAAGTTTTTATAATTATCTTACTTACTTACTATTAGAGTAGCGCTAACGTACCTTCATCGTACAACGGCAGCGCTGTTCCAATCGTTACGAAGTCTTCGCTATCGTCATCTTCGTCGTCCCGAATTCTCTTCATTACTGCACCAAAATAATTAATTCTAGTTGTTTAATTTTTCACACGCAATTAAGAAAAGTAAACTTTAATAAAGGCATCCGTAGGAAAGCAAAACACAGCCATACGCAGCATGGTAGGCTATATATTTATGAGGGTCCAGATGGGACGCAGCAGCAGCCATCTTGCGAATTATATATAAAGCTCAGGGCACCAGCTTATTCACGAGCGCTGTGTCGATTCAGAAAGGTTTTCCAAACGAACTCTTATATCAGTGATATCAAACTGGAGGTCCAAGCGCGGCTGCCAGATAGACCAAAGAGAGGAGTCTGAGACTCTGCTAAGGTGGAGAAAAATTGAAAGGCGGAGGATGAAGATGAGTCAGAGTATGAATTCTTTATTAGGTGATCCTTGAAATTTGAATGGAAAGTGGTGATAGATAGGGGACATGCAGATGATGATGTGTGAGTGCATGATATATAAATATGTGGCGAGGAAGCGAAAGTGTGCTGAATTTAGAAGGCTGTTCCAGAAGTGAATTGTGGTAGATAGCTCGGTTGGAGAATTTGCTATAAGCCTGAAACTGGAGTAGAATCGGACCTCCTCGGACTACTCTTTTGGACAACCCTTCTGACTTAAACGCAGCGCTCGTGAATTTCTAAATTGGTGCCCTGCGCTTGGCTTTCGAGTGGCGCTTTAGAAGTTTGGAGATTACGATTACGATTACGAAGACAGGCAATGGACAGACACGAATGGGGAAGATGCTTTGCAATGCCCAATGTGCAGACCTGTATGAGAACGACTAAGTACTATTTAAAGGAAGTTTACTCCAGCAACTGATAATTTGTTTCAACAAAAGAAAACAGACCAAAAGAATCACTTCGACAGTCCTGACCATTGGAAGATAACATTGTAAACAATTTCCTAAAATTTCACGTCTAACAAATTCTCATCGTCTTACTTGCTTTCCGATAGTCTTGCGTCGACCCCTCCGTTGCGCCGTCAATTAAGCAAGAAACAGCTGACGAAGTGAAACAGACTAACGACGAGCGTTCAGTGCGCATGTCCGTGGATTATAGATTTCTGAGTTTTGTTGAAATTTTCTCATCAAAATCATCATTTTGTCAAAGTTCCTGCAAAGAAGACGAACGACCCCTCGATGACCTTCTCCTCTCGCAAACGTTGTCGTCGCCCTCGAACGTTCAATCGTCGTCTTGTGATCACCGTAAAATGCTAGTCCGAATATTCGGACTGGACATACGATATTAGTCGAACCCTATTTACGTCACTGTGCAGCTTTCTGAGCGAGGCGCTATATAAATTTGACGACTGCGCTGCATCGTCGAGTTGCTTCGAGCAGAGATTGATATTGTTAAGCGTGGAAACGTCGAAAATGGCGATTAATATAAGTCCGAGACTGTCTGGGAGTGTTATCTGCAGCCAGGAGACGATCTGCTTAAATCAAGACATGCCAAAATATTCGTCAGAAGATGGTGACACCGTTCTGCGTAAGACTGCCAACCTGGGCTTCTTCGCAAACTTGCGAAGTAAGTTTCCGTTCTGTGGTAAAGAGTATCCGAGCGACAGCATCGGAGCGGGCGAAAACTTGAATGGTTCAGGAATCTGTGCGGGCTGGTTGTGCTGCAGTTTCAAACAGACGTCTGCGTGCAAGAAGAGGAGCATGGAGGTCGCGTCAATGGGCAGGTGTTCAAATGACTATTCGCCATCGCCGCGCTGCAGCTACCAGAGAGCCGAAGATGCGGGGCAGGAAATATCAGACGCAACAAATGACTTATCGCACAGCGAAACGCACGAACATTTGCCCGTCAGCGAGGTCAGATCTGCAGCGACGAAGGTCATATTTCACGCGAGCAAGGGCGAGACTGTCACGCGTACGCTACCGGCGCACGCCGAGTACGGACACGCTTCGTCACCGTTCGACAGCATCCAGACAGATTCTGAGAAATGCACGCGAGCACCGAGCGAGAGTTCGAGTCGTCCGAGCAGCAGCGACATAACGGCAAACTTCGACGACGATATCTACGAGCCGTACGAGTCGCCGCAGGAGCCGCAGACCGTCTTGTCTGTGCCTCTGCCGGTCTACGACCAGGTGAAGGACCCGTGCGGAGGCGGGTGGAGTCTGTCGAGGGAGCTGCAGAAACTGACGAAGCACGGCTGGTACTGGGGTCCGATCACAAGACTGGAGGCCGAGGAGAAGCTGGCCAACCAGATCGATGGGACGTTCCTCGTCCGCGACAGCTCTGACGACCGCTACCTGTTGAGTCTGAGTTTCCGGTCGTACGGTCACACCCTGCACACGAGGATCGAGCACTGCAACGGTATTTTCAGCCTCTACACGCAGTCCGAGTCGGAGGGCTACAGCTCGATCGTCGACCTCATCGAGCACTCGGTCAACGACTCGCAGACGGGCGTGTTCTGCTACTCACGCGCTCGCACGCCCGGCTCGCTGTCATTCCCGGTGAGACTTACGCGTCCCGTGTCGCGCTTTGCACAGGTCCGCTCGCTGCAATACCTGTGTAGGTTTCTGATCCGCCAGTACACACGCGTCGACCACATACAAAAGCTGCCGCTGCCAAACGCGATCAAAGGCTTTCTCGAGGAGCGCCCTTACTGAGGAATCGTTCCCGATCGACGCTAACCTTGTACTAGTGACTTGAAGTTGTGTCTCTGTGAATGTGATCGAGATACGATCGATCGTGCTGATCAACTGCTAGTTTGCGTCTCTGGCAAGTTTCGATAGCTTCATATGTCACTCGCCTGCAGATGATATTGATTGATTGATTGGTGAACTGGGTTGACCTGGTTGACCTGTAGGTTGTCCTGGTGTACTGTGGTGTATATCAACCAGGTGTGCTGTGGTGTAAGTCGTTCAGGTGTGCCGTGACGTAAAGTCTACCCGCCGTGGTGCGGTGTAAACAAGCAGGATAGTTGAACGGCCGTACCTTCACAGCCTATGCTCGTCTCCAACCTGTCGCGCGCTCGCGAGCCGACGAGGTTGTCGCCTGTCACACAGCTTCCATGCACATAAGAAAATCAGGGCTCTGTGTTGCGGCTTAAATGCATGTCACGGTTAGGTCTGTCTGTGAAACAGGAACCAATTCTCACCAAAGATAAGTCACTTGTAACAGTGTCTAACTGGGTTAGGTTACCTGTGGCAGTTTCTCATAGGAGAGAAGTTTCGTGAAGTAATTTCTCGCATGAGCTAGGTTACTTGCAAGAGTTTCTTGCTACGAAGAATTTACATGTAATAGTTTCTTGCTGGAGTTATTATGGTCTGTGTAAAAGTTTCTCATGAGTTTCGTGTAACCATGGGCGGATTCGGGGTTTAAAGTTTGGGTCTTTATAGGAAAAACATTGAATCCACCACTGGCAGCTGTTTTTCACCAGAGTTTTGTTTATCACCAGAGTTAAGTTGCAAGCTTAGGAATGACAATTCTTCAGGTAGTATGGGGGGCCTTTGTGCTTAGGTGTAAACTGTTGTATGGCAGCTAGCTTGAATTCCCAACCGTCCCTGAATTGCAGTTGTAATTAGTAACTGCTATTGTTTTGGTGTCTAATGCACAAGACATCAAAACCAAGCCATAATCAGGTCAACATTCAGAGGATGAGTCCGTCAGATATGGTTGATAAGCAATTTGAATAATTTTGTGCCAAGCTTACCATGGTTTGAGCTACCCCAATGCAATGTAAACTCATAACATGCTTCTTTATAGGATGAATTCTGTTATAAATGTGTATCCCAAGATTAGTTCTGCTATATTGAAAGTAAACTCGTTATACCACAGCTTATTTGAAGGTAGTGTAACTAGTGTTTGGTGTGGCTCCCAGACATAGAATTGTAGAGGACTGATCTCCTGGATGTTGACCTGAGTACTTATGGCTTGGCTTAGGTGTGCCATCAGCTGTTGCCTCGTGCAGTGGATACGATGGCGCTACTAACTAATAATTATAATGAATTTCCAGTGGATTTTCATCAATTATCTCAGTACGCAAGGCGAGTGTTTGACTTGTTGAATTGTTTTCATCACCGGGCAAACCATTTACCTCTATAGTGGGTGTCCAGGGAAGGGTGTATTGCTAATGTGAAACGTCCCCTCAGTACCTAGAAATTGGGGTAAGTTTATACCAGTGGCCTTCTGCAAGGGTGAACATACTTGCAATTGTTGGACCGTTGTCTTCGATTCAGGGAACATGTACCGTCATTTCTTTTTCTGATGCTAGATTCAAGTCATACTTTGCATGGTTGTTTTATCCAGCTGTACCGTTTTGTTCCAGCGTTATCATCTCGCAGACTTGTTTCAAATGCTGCGATGTTTGCCCCCATTTTGTGTTCCAAAACAACTGGTGACTTTACTACAACCCTATAACCTACCTATGTATTTTTGGAAGTTAGTTTGTATGGAGTTTAAGCCCAAGACTATTATTGAAGATGTGGGAGAACCACTGCAACTTGCATCATTATGTTGTGAATTCTGGTATAACCACATCAGGAACACGGACCACGTTATTCAGCTTTAGCACGGGATTGCGTTATGGCAAAAACTTTGTTATAATGCGTTACTTGCTATGTGGCTCCCAAAGGTACAGTGAGGTTGCATTGTGCGTACACATTTCCCCTTGATGTACCAGGTACACAGTGCCCATAATTTGTTGAAAATTTAATGGAGGTCAGCTCCACTGTAATTGGTTGAAATGTGCACCTTCATGTACATAATATATACCCTGTAATTTATGTCAGTTGGATTGGTTTAATTATATGTGTTCACCCGTTATGTAAATACAGCCCGTAACTTATTTAACTTAGTGGAGTTCAATGCCGCTGTTTTTTGGTTTAAATGTACACCCTTTATGTACATACCGCTTGTAATACGTTTAATTTAACGGAGCCTTGCTCCACAATGATTGCTTTAGACATACACGTTCATGAATAATGTACATACAAGCCTGTAACTTATTTAGCTGTTTGGGCACTGCCTTTTGTTGCTCTAGTCAAGCCTTGATCGCGAACTCTGATTAAAAAACTTTTCCTATGCATTTGTTTGAGACATTTTGAGGAAATTATTCTGTGAAATGTTACAACAGTAATTTTTATGCAGCCTCGAGAGTGCATGTGACAGACTTTGGTGTCGTTGGCGAAGACAGAACGTCTAGCGAAATGGCAAGAAAGTTCCAGTCTGTGATAGTTAACAGTCCTGGCTGTCAGTTGTCACCTAGAGCACTTGCAAACGTTTGCGTGGAGAATGCACAAAGGGAGCGCAGATTTATTTTAAAGTGTCTGGACATCGAAACTGTCGAGTTCTGGGCACGAATTATGCTAGTCATCATGTCGAGGAAGGAATCTAGATCTAAGAATTTAATGTCAGTACGGTTTTGCTCAACTGAAAGGTTGGAGGAGTTCGGAATTAGTGGTACTTTACCAATTGTTTATATTGAACTTGAGGTTAATTAAATTGACCTTGAAGGAGGATCGTGGAAAATGTTTTTCAAAGAACCGTTTGAAGACTAAAAGAAATTGCCGTGGTTATGTGGATATTTAAGAAAACCGCCATTCTGTGCTGGCCTGGTGAACAGCAAAGTCTGTTAAAGACATATTGGTTTTGAGCAATGATAATTATTAATGTTTCTTTGTAGATTCACAGCTCGTGCCTGCATTGTTTCTCTGCACAGGCATGGAATTAAATTCAATTCCAAGGCTGGAAACTTGTTTAGGAAAAATTTTGTTTCATGACCTCCCACTTTTGAAGTTGATATTACAAAGGCACAGGCATGGCCTGCAATGCGGTGTAAGGATCCTGTAAAACAGGCAAACAGTTGGAAAACGTCTTTAGAAACGGCTGAACATGCTAATTGTATCTGTGAAGCCATGTGTGTAGTCTTTGAAGATTGGGAATATGCAAGATGTCAACTGTTTAGTCTTATAGTCCAGGCTGCAGATTATAGGAAATCGTAAGGAGTGTCAGTTAGTCGATAAAAGATGATGCAGAGTTTGGTTTTAAAGTCACAAAAGAAATGACACTGTTACAATGCTTTGGGCTTAATGTTTTTTAGCAGGACGTTGAAAACTGGCAGCGATTCTCCCAGGATTTTGATCTTGGCAGACACGCCAAGCTTTGTGAAAGGCAAAGAAATAATGTAGATATTAAACTGTGTGTAAACTTTCAATTGTACAATTCTAGTCGTTCTGACATACTCTTTGTCTGCAATTAATAACATGACGGGCGGTTATGACAATTGTGTATAATGATCTGTGTCATCCACTCTGTAAGCCTGCAAGATGGATTTTCGTAAAAAAACTGTAGCACGTGTTACAAACAGCAATGCAGTTTCGCAAAAAACTGTTGCTACGCAAGTCTTTAAATGCGTGTAGGACGAAGAACATTTCGGACAATGCGAATGTCAATAGGTCATTGAAAATCTGTGAAACAATGCCTATTGTACGGAGTCGACGTTCTTGCTTAGCACCAGTTTTGAGCGTGCTCGTGTGCGGCATGTATTACTCCCAAGTGTCTGTACGTACAACGGAGAAACCTCAGCACAGACACACTTGATGCTTTGGATTACTTCGAACTACTTGACTTTTAACATTAATGTTTGATTATGTGTAGTCTTTAAACTTATTAGCTATACATAAACAGAGCAAAACACACACACATATATCTGCTAAGATGTATGAATATTCATAAGTGGAAGGTTGGATGCATGAATACTGATACAAGCGTATGCATGCAGGCGTATTATGTACTTGCATACATGTATAGGCAAATTCTTACTTGCATATTTGGAGGTATGAATATTCATTTAAAAGTATACATACTTATATGTGAACTTAATGTATACCTTGTGTATAAATGTGTTTACATTTCTGAAAGTGCATACATCATACATTCATGTGTCTTGCATGGATATTCGAAAGCATAATATATAATAGACGGGCGTGCATACTTGTAAATATAAAAATGCAGTTATGTAAGTCTATCATGAATATTCAAAAGCATAATATTATATAATGACAAGTGTATATACATTGTTATATATGTACGATTAGGTTAATGTAATTTAAAAAATCCAGAAACATCTGTTGTATTTGGAAGACCTTTTGTTGTTAACAATTATTTGTTTCGTTTTGTATTAAAGTATTTTGCTGATTTTGTGAGCGTGCCTTTCCCTCACTCAGTGGACTTCCTAATTCAGCATGTTCTTGATAGCATCTCAAAGCGTCATTGATTTCCCGCCTGTCATCCAGCATCCACAACTCACCATGTTTTATACAAACTGCGTGCAATTCGTTTGGCGATGACAGCAAGAATGCAGCTTCATTTGATTAATCTGCTCGATTTTATTAGTCGACTCATTAGGCTGATGTTTATTCATGCCACATTCAAGTAATGTGTCTGGCAATAAACAAATTTTTAAAGACGATTTTCTGTCCTCGTCGAATATTGAACCCTGTGCTCTGCCTATGTCTCAGTTGTAAGCACTATGCTAGGGTCATGATTGCTTCATGAAGTGGCATATTTCATTAATTGCAATTGTGCATAAGAAAACTCGGCCCAAGTCAGGAAAATTGTTTGCAAGGAATTAACTCTGAAGGCAATCAGTTAGGTTCAGAATAACCCTCTGTTTAAATTTCAAGAGATGCAAAATATAAGCTCAAAAAATTGGTTAAACTTTGGGCTTATATAACAGGTTTGCATATTTTTGGAGAGCAAAAATCTACATTTCTACTTTTTTTGGCACACACCAAAGTGCTCATTAAAATTTTAAAATGTAACTGCAATTTTTCGTCTAATATGTAATGATTGTATTGTATTGTATTTGAACACTTGTTAATTGTAAGTCCACTATAGGCACAGTAATAATATCTCAGATAATGTCAATTGTATTGTATTGTATTTGAACACTTGTTATAGCGCCCCTACCAGATTTCCCATTCAGAGGCGCTCCCGACTACTGCGCGAACGCTGAATCGGAGTTTCACGCCGAAGCGCATGAGCATTTCTATTTGGCACACACCAGATTGCTAATTAAAATTTTAAATGTAACTGGCAATTTTTCTACAGCATTCACTGAAGATGTATGTACTAACACTTTAACTAACATTGAGCTGCATTGGTTTCCCAGTCGCCGTTAGTACACTCTTGTATTAAAAAGTTAAAATATTTATAACACCGCTATGTGATAAAACTACCGGTATGCAGTTTTTAAACCAAATCCATCCTGATCCTATGTAACATTAAGCCAGTTATCAAATTTTTTCTAACTTGGGCCAGGCTTCTCAAGCACGGTCACAAATGTTAACATCTTGGCCAAGACAGCTTTGTCCTCAGTGCAAAGCCCAACACACAGCAATCAGATTGAAATCCATTGTCTGGCATTTTCACTGGCCCACAGGGAAAGACTGCATGGTTTGATTATAATTAGTCGATCTTTCGATCCAAAGAGCACACCTCTGAGAGAGAGGTCGTGTTGAAACAGGCGTGCAAGAAACAAGTTATTTCATTAACTTATTTTGTAAAGGAACACTTGTGATCAACTTTGAGCTCTTGGACTATCAACAGTTCCAAACAATACACAGCACAAAGAACAAAGGGAAAATATGTCCGCAACAAATGTTGGGCGGGAGAATGGAAATACATATAACGATATCGTACAAGACGTGTGCAGATAAATACAAATATATACAAATCCATACAGAAAGCACTGGCAGAGAGAAGGGGAACCATACAAATTGCAGGTCACAATACCACAGCATGGACCAATTTATGAAAATGGGCATAAGAAATATTGCTCTTCCTCAATCTACTGGTCAAAGGAACTTTGATAAATGCATTTAACAGTGACAGACCTTCAAAGAAATGTGTGGTAGGCATATGGGCAAGAGAAGTCAGTACTGGAATGGACTGTGACCTGGAATGGACTCCCTGTGACACTTCAAATGCCTAGTGCCCAGAGGCCATTCAACCATATTCTATTCTAACCTTAAGACTATTATTTAGCTGTGGTTGGGTTGGGAGCGCTCCCGAGTAGATTGTCTTGAAGGGGCGCTATATAAAAATATTTAATGAATGGAAATACTGTCCATACTCGTGTGCTTCGCCTCCACTTATTCACACTGCTGGTTTCTAAACACTGCTGTGAATGCATGGTAGCCTGCACCAAAATCAATGCTTTAAGATCAATCTCTGTTGCCACACTCAGCCACTAATCAACTCTCAAGACCTCTGAACACCTACATTCCAGTTTTCCACGAGTTAGGACTTAGGAGGAGGAAAACACAAGTACACGGAAGTCCAGCTTAGTTGAATTCAGTCAGGCATCTTGAAAAACAAACTAAAGTTTTCCCAACATGGATTTGTTCCACTACGTCCTCAGTTTCAATCACATCTCAACACTTGCCTCTGAATGTGTCAATACTCCATAGAGCCTAGTGTCCTGGATACTGCCACCATGCAACGACTATTGTTTATCAATTTCCAAACTATGGACACTACAGTACTAATTCTGATACATTTGCTCTGTAATTCTGGTTCCTTAAGTAGGATTATCATGTCGCAGTCTTTTATAAACTTCCAACAATAAAGAAAAACATTGACCAACAAGTTTAACAACTTCTTTTCTTTTAGTGCTAAATTTTCTGTTACACTCGTAATATCAATGTTTTATGAATGTACGTACAATTTTACATAGCACACTTAAAAAGCTATTGCATTCGAACACCAATGTCATCACATTCGTCACAAGCATTTGAACACCGCACCTCATTCTGTGCTCTGCAGTTCCATTTAGAAATCCATTCTATGTTAACTTAAAGACCAACCTATTTGTCACAAAAGTAACAGAAACCTCCTTTAAATCAACTATAACATGAAAATATAACTACCCTATTTGATACAAAGCACAGGAAAACATTGTCTTTGTTAGCTAGAATAACAATACAGTGACAAAATAACTAAAATGTCATTCAAAAACAGTTGTTTCAGTCTCCAAGTAAGTAGTACTTGGTACTTGGCTTTTGTCGGACAGCATAACCGTTGTATTCTGTAAATCATTGTTCGTTCCATTGATATATTCCGAGACCAAGTCGGCAAGTGGAACGGCGTATCCAGCCTTGTTCCAGGCGGCAAGCTGCTGGACGATGTTCGACACGAATGCAGGATCCAGAAACTCCTTGATCAGCTTCTGCTTACCATCACCAGCTGGCGCCAGGAGTGCCCAGCCAAGGGCGCAGGTGTGCAACTCAAGCCTTCTAAACTCCTGCATCCACTTGTTTATCGTCGCCACAGTCCAGGCCGTTGGACGACGAGAAACAAGGCAGCAGAGACGAAGGCAATCAGACAGCTTGTCGCCCACGAGAGGGGCCGTGGCGCCCCCTAGGACCGACGACACGAGGCCATTCAGCGCCGGTTCCAAGAAAGGAAGACGCCATACGGATGGAACCGCGGACAGACGATCCAGAAGGTTGCAGAGTTGAGCAATGCACCGAAAGCTGAGCAGCTGCTGGATAATGCAGCTCCATAGTTGCTCGTCTCCAACGCTGTAGTCGAGGCAGAGATCAGACACGAGTGCCACTGCAGCCGCATCATGATTGTGGTTGCGCCAGATTGTACGTGCGAGTCCCTCCTTGCTCAGCTTCTCAAAGGCCTCCAGAGTCTGCGGCATTCCGATCTGTTCGAGCTTGGCGAGGTAGAGGAAGACCTTCATCTCCTCGCGTATCTGTGAGACCGTTTTCAGCGGCAGGAGGCGCTCGACCTGCTCAACGTCTGCCAGCGCGAACAGACACTGCAGCGCGCGCACACGACACAGATACGTCATGGTTGCATCAGCGCTGTAGGCCAAGTTGATCAGATGTAGAACGGCTTCCTCGGTCGACTTGCACTGCAGGAGGTAGATCACTCGCAACAAGTTTATTTCATCTTCATCGACATCGTCGTCTGTCGAACCGATGACGTCTTGCCCGGCGCCAGCAACCATCGTGACATCAGCACTTTCCTGCATGCGCTTCAAAGACGATGGCAACCACTGGTTGACGAGGGCCGTTCGAATCTTCTTAGCGTCGACACGGTTGGCCGTAGCAATCTCATCGACGACCAAATGAACTTTAGGCAATACAGCGTGCAGCTTCAGCGGATCTCTTCCGATCGTTATACACGGATGTTCGTACAGCTTGAAGATGAGTTTGGCCGGCGAGCCACACAACATCAGAAGATCTGGATCTTCGAGATGGTGATTGTGGAGAATCTGTTCCGTCAAAAGGCGTCTGTACATCGCTGAGTGCTCGGTCCACGTCTTGTGAGCCTTGACGTGGTCGTCGGAACCCTCTGGACAGGTCGCCTGCCACTTCTTTGCCATCGTCACACAGCTTTTGAGCGCCAGTAACTTTTCGGCACCGATTGGCAGCATCTTCACGATCCAAACGGCCGAGGCAACGGCGAGTTCGCAGCTGGAGATCTTGGTCAGAAGTTCGCTGGTGACGTAGTACAGCTTCCAGTTGACGGCGTCTTCTCTCCATTGGGACGGCTGGTCACCCGAACCGGTGATGGTTTTCTTGTCTGTCACGTACCTCTCGATGATGTTACGGACAGCTGTCACCAACACGTCATCCAATGGCAGTCCGAGCAACGCCGCTATTGGTAACCAGTCATCGACCGTCTCCGCAGTCAGCTCCGGCGTTATGACGCTCCAGTGACCACCCGTTACAAGCGGATGATAGGAAAGCCTTCCGCCGGGTGACATCTTCGACCTGTACGACTTCAGAAAGGTCAGAAGCTTGAGGTTCCGCGTCATTTCGGGCGTTGGTCTCGCAGTTTCCAGTTCCCTCAACACGAACTCAATCCGGTTGTAGTCGCAAGGATCGAGCCGTCCGAGTATGTTCACCAACCCCTTAACAAGGTCCTCTGACGTCTCGATGTTCTTACAAAGGCTTCCAGCTCTGGCGACCGCCTCTTCCACCGGCATCATACACACACGGATGTCGCCGTCTGGATCTTTATCTGCAGCGACCAACAGATGCTTCAGGCAATCGAGGAATGCTCGGTCGACGTCCAGCTCAAACGTGGCGCAGTAGTCGCACAGATCAGGAATGGTCACCAGCGAACTCTGCACGAGAGAAGGAAGAAGACGGAACTTTTCCTCTTTACCGCCACGGAAGGCTTCCCGAAACGATATGTGTAGCTTGGCAAGTTGATATCCCCATCGGGCGCTGTCTGCCAATGCCTGGCAAACCTTCTGAGCACGCCACTCCTTAAACAGCTGCGTAAACGCCAGTCCCACCTATGAGAACAAAAAACATTTCCATGGTAAGATAGTTGTAAAATTAACGTCGAGCCATTTGCATCAGAACTACTTGACATGCTTTGGGCACGGTCTTCCATACAACAGATGTTACCAGAATGTATTCTTGTTAATTTACAACAAACAGCATAACAGATTAAATACTTCTTAAAGGCAATACACAAACTGTACAGTAAATACAGTTGCATGTACACAAAATGTACAGTTATGTGCACACAAAATATGTACAAAAAATGTAGTTACGTGTACACAAAATGTAATCACGTGTGCACAAAATGCACAGTTACACGATATTAACTACGGCATATTTGTCATTAGACATTGTTACATTAACTCTTGCTACTCAGTGGCAAACAACAGACCCAGTGCAACATGGCTATATCTGTTGCAACTATTAATGCACTTATTAAGCATCACTATCTAATGACCAAGCATCAATCAATGCCACGGAGTAATTTCCAGCAGAGGACTTGTTCAAGGTCCCAAAAGTGATGGTCTCAGCAAAGGCTCGAACCCATGCACTCCATGCTACAAGGCAAGAGCTCTAACCGATTGGCTACTGGGTCACACAATACATCTTCCTCAGCAAAGAAACGCCATTTTACATGAATTTGCTTAACATATATATTCTCCTTTATTGACACATTACGTTGACAAACCGCAACTTAGCACAAAAGAAAAGAAAAATCTGTCTAGTATTAGGCTAATTATCTTCTATGTTTCAACTTAAGTTGTGTTTGATTAGATCATTTACATAGCCAATTTGCATGCATTGCTTGGAGAAATGCATAAGATTTCAAACTATACTCACCTGTGCTATATATCCGGCTCGTTTATACTGGAATCCAGCCGTCTTGGTCAAATTCTTGAGGCAGTCGAATGAAACCTGTTTCGGCAGAGAGCACAAGCAGGCGATTGCCATAGGAAGATCTGGATCACGACAGAGAAACACCTTCTGCAGCGTTGCAACCAGCATTTCCTGAACGCCGTTAACCAACTTCCCGACATTTCGAAGCAGCGTCGACGCCAACGTATTCTCGTCGTCTGACCGTTCCAAGACGGCCGGATGAGACGACAAGAATTCCGTTGCCAAGGCAACCGATTCCATAGCAAAGCCTAAAGCCAGTTCCACCTGGGCGTTATCGCGAAGGTAGTCGATTACGTTCCATGTGGCGGAGAAGAGGGAAGCCAGCGTCTCGGAAAGTGCTTCTGGAGACGTCCGGAGCCAGTTCTGCAAGTAATCGGAACACGACTGTCTCAGATGCAGCAGACTATTAAAGTCGATGGCACCGACCAATGGAAGGACTCTGGCAGAGTCGAGGACGAGACCGTCCTCGACGTAGATGTCATCAACGCCAGGCAACGTCAGCGCGTCACCAGAAGCCCTTCCAATGTTGTTGACAGCGCTCTGATAATCTCCGCTCTCACACTGGTTCCATGTTGCTGCAGCGATTCGTGTAATCCTGCACAGTTCTAAGCTTTCGAGTAAAAGGTCCGAGGGCACGGAGGACACGGCCGCCTGGGCGAGGCCATGAACCTCAGAGGCCAGATTAGGAATCCTTTTGCTGTGTTCCGGCGTCTAGAGCAACGGCACTGAGTTTCCGTGCTACTATTAGCAGCACGGGCCCAGCACGCACATCCGTCACAGTTTCACGGAGATCTTTGCAGATGCTGATTGCAGTGGCAATGTCATCTCCATCAATGGCAACTGTGGCAAGTTCAAGGCAGACATCCTCTCTTGGGACTTTCAAAAGGTCAGCGAATCGGTAAAGCGAACTGTACGGTGACCTGTTCGACTTGCCGCGCTTTCGCTCCGAGTTCCACAGAGGGACTTCTTCCTCCCGCCTGTTTCCGTCTGATGCTCCATCTCCTTTGACGTTATCCTTTCTACCTTCTCCAAACACCTTTCCCACATATCTTTTCAAACACTCCGTTCTGTATTTTTCGCTGCCGTACTCTTCCGCCGACGGATACTCCCCGAACTCCTGCTGAAGCGAGCAAATGTTCTCCATCACTCCGAGAGTCTCCTTGTACGCATCTCTCTTCTCAGCATCACCCGCATGCAGCCTCAGTAGCACACGAATAACATCACAGCATGCCTGCACATACACGGCCTTCTCCGACTTCGAGAAGCAACTCGACATCACGAGCTGACAGGAAGTCACAAACCGTTCTCCGAGTTTTATCGCCACCTGTGGGGCAAGACCGTCAAACAATCGTCGCAGCTCATCCAGTCTCCCGCGCTCCACCAGGAACTTGGCGCGAAAGAGATAAACGTGCATTTCGTCGAGGTGCGAATAGAACGAGGTGACGTGCAGCGCGTCCTGAACGGCGCTCGGCTGGTCCTGGGTCAGGATGTAGTAGGCCAGATTCTCCGCGTTGTACCTGTCGGCCAGGTTGATGTCTCTCAACCCGTAGGTGACGAGCAGCTTTTCCAGGTCGACCATGCGACACTTCTCCTCGATCTCTTTCACTCTCGGACAGTCGGCCATTGCCAGCGTCTCCTTGACGATCGTTTCCATGTCGATGCTCCAAGGGACGTAGGCGCTGGCCATTGCGGTTAGCAACGCCTGACAACGGTGCTCTGGATCCTTAATACACCTACGAATACAAAACAACCTCAAGGACTGTGAAAGACTGTTAGGCATGGTACAGTATTTATCTACCAATACACTTAACTTACCCAACTTTTTACTGGGACATGTTATAGTATTGGTTAGAGAGATCACCTAGTCACACGGAGGGTACGGGTTCCAGGCTCACCCAGGGTGGTTACTGTGAGGGAACATTGACCAAGCCCTTCAGATGCAAGTGCCCTGCACAACTCATGCTCTGTTGTATGCCATTTGTGAGCTCACTTCTGAACCATAGAATAACGGAAATAAGAACTAGTTTTGTCAGTGTATTTAAAAGGCAGCACAAAAATTGTATTGTATTGTAATGACGAACATTTATATAAAAATGTTTGTTGAACAGAATTCTAAGTAACATCAAGTATGGTCACAGAAATCCTCAGTTACTGCATACACTAGTCTGTATTCTCCAACTGTTCTCTAACAGTCACAGTCGAGTACTGTATTAAGCCACACACAAAAGCTCCTAAAAAATCAACTCAGATCATATGACACTGTTATGTATTATCATATTTAAAACAAGTACAGTTTCAATCGCTAGGTGATCGAAGTCCATATGCCTATTTACAAACTACATTTACATTATTGATACATTAACTAACATTTACACAACATATCCAATGTAAAAACTGCTACTTAACAGACATTTCTTACCGAATAACCTGAATAGCTTTCGCCTCCCAAGGTGCATCACCCAGGCAGGAAAACATCTTTCCACATCTCTTTGACAAATCACCAACGTATTGATAGAGCATCTTGTCTTCATCCAAGCCATGCTGTTTCATGTACGGTCGCAACGTCTTGCAGATAGCGCTCGGAATCAACTCCGCAGCGACGACTCGGTCGAGCATCCGATAAGTTATCGACTCTACGGACTCCAGCTGGAAGTCGGCAAGCGCCAGTCTGCAGTTGTATTGGACGTGCAGCTCGGAAAGAGCGCTCAGCTCGTTGCACAAGACCTGCAGCTGGAGGAAGGCATTGCTCATTGATGCTTCACTGCTTGCCTTCTTCTTGGAATGTGCCACCCAAAGGTTGCAGGCCTGGAACAAAATCCACAAAATGTGTCTGCTTTTAGAGTTTGGTTAGAGGTGCTATATAAATGTTCAGGGACTAAAGTCAAGACACAGTAGCCAAATGGTTAGAATGCTTGCCTTGTAGCATGGAGGGTACAGGCTCAATACCGAGACGGCTACTTTGTGTACAGACCTTGAGCAAGTCCTTCACTCACAACTGCTCTGCGCCATTGAATGATGCTTGGTCAGAGTGGCGCTTAATAAACACATAATAAAAATAAATACAAACCTAGCAAAGTAACATAAGCGTAAAATTCCAAAAACTGCTTTGCTCTTTGGACTACATGTTAGAGACATCAGTTCCTGGTTGCGGATGGAATAACATTTAAAGCCGCATTTTTGGGTGTGCCTCAACAGTCAATGCAATCCTTTAAACTCTTAAACGCCAGAAACGAGATCAGGACGATTGCCAACAGCACAAGAGGTCAAGATCAGTGTTTTACAGACATTACCAAAGAAGTTCACCATCAGAAAAGAAAGTCTTTAATACATACAGTAGCCATGAAAAATCAATCCAGACCCTAGCCACCGCACCTTTTAAGTATTAATCAAAAGCACCGAGCGACCCTCAAAGTTAAGCGTGCCGTGCAAGTATCAGAAATTTTATTTGACATATGCTTTTATGGACCTCTCAGACCTCTCAAAGGTACTCTACTCATGAAGCATGTTACAGAATGGACGATATCATGAAACGTAACTTACTACATTACCTAAGTGCAGACAGTACCATTCTTCATACCTGAGTTGCATACATATCCGGTGTGAAAAGACTCTCTTGATTCCACGATGCTGACATCATCTTAAACGAGGCAACAAGCAGCTCGCAGAATTCGAGCGCATTCCTCGGCCACCCGGATCGCTCCATGATCTCCATGTTCCGAGCCCTTTCTCCGATCCATGCGGCAATCGCCGGCAATGCCTCTGGAAGGCTCTGAACGGCAAACGGGATGAGTCCCGTCGAAAGCCAGTCCCTCAGCTTCTCAGAAGATGTCTCCTCCGGAACCTCTCGCAAAAGCTGCTCCACAAAATCTCCGTTCAAGCGCTTCTCGAAGTCGGACCGGTGTCGCTTCCAGATGGTCGACACGGCGTGCATCCGGCCGTGCTCCAGATAGTTGGCGAGTTCCTCCAGCATGCTGACGCTTCGGAAGCCTTCCCACTTGAAACCGCTGTAGTTCCCGTCGGTGAAGACCATCTGGAACGTTCCGAGACGGTGAGCGGTTTCTGTCACCTTCTTCATCAGCCGACTAACCTCCGGACCGTTCACCTTCTTCTCCTTTAAGCGCATCTTGACATGCTCCAACAGGTCGTGCATCATTTCCAGACTCGGAAGCGCCGCAGAGATACAGCTGTCAACGACAAATCCGTCATCCGTAACCAATCCGAGGCATCCCTTCAGCGACAGAACGTGTGCAATCGCCGAGGCTTCGTCAAGGTTCGTCCTGCTCCTGGGGGACAAGAGGTTCAGCAGATGTTCTGCCTTTGGCCTGGTAGACCAGTTGAAGGTCCAGCTCGTACCGCTTCGCAAATTCCTCGGCTTCGTCGAAGCACTTCTTCCCGAGCATCCGCTGCAGTCGGCTTTCGGGAAGCGCCTCCGTCAGGCTCCGGACCCTCAGCCTAGCAACCGAACCGTTTTTCTCGCCTCCATCTCCTTCGACCAAGTAGAATCCGTCGAGATCGGGCGAGCAACACGCCAGCGTGACGAAAGACTCGAGACGAACGCTGTACAAACACTCCATTTCGGGTATGGTGTATATCGTCGCTTGGCAATGACCATCCGACTCGACCGTAAGAGCGAGCACGCTCAAGGTCTTACTGTTGGTCTCGTCGTTTAGCACTGCGAAGTCCTTGATGGCAACTGTGTTGCAGTGCCAGACGATGGTAAAATTATCGACAGACCAAAGACTCAAGTGACGGCTTTCGTTCAATGTCAGCAGGAACTGTTCGCAGTTGGTGACGACGCATTTTCCCAGGGATTCGTTCGATGGGTACGCGGCCACGCAGTACGGAACAAACCTAGTTTAAAACAAAACCAGACAAGCATGTTAACAGTCCTTCAAATAAATATTTACTCCAAACACAAGTGTATTTGAAGCATAAAAAGTAGTTATCTGTTGATGAATAAATGGCCAGACATTATGGAACACATGGAGTTTGAAACAACAACAGACGATAACAGTTCTTTTCAGAGTTTAAAAGGATTAAGAAAACACATAGTATGTACAGCAATTGCAATGAGTCAGCCAAGATGCACTCATTCAATTGCTGCTAAATGTATGGTCTAGAAAGATTCAACTTTTAATGAAGACAACCTATCCTACATACCCTATATCAGGCTGGACTAAGTAATAGATGGGACTAAGTAATAGACTGGACTAAGTAATGCAAGATAATGTAACATGAGACAATGTAAGTAGACTATAATACTACAACAAATGTTTTAAAAACGATTTTTAAATCTGTGGCCAAAAAAATGTGCCAATCCAGTTAAATTTGCAAAAAATGCTACAGAAAATATCTGGGAATGCAAACATCTTTTTCAAAATTAAAGCAACAATGACAAAAGAAAAATACCTTGCATTTTCTTGTCTCCAAAGACAGATGGCACTAGAATCTCCCGATCCAACGGTGATCACGTCGCCCGAGAAAGGCAGAACGGTCGCATAAGTCACACTACCACAGTTAAACTCACTGGCCGCGATGATCTGATGATCGGCCCGTTCCTGCAGCAACCTTATTCTATCTTCATCTTTCAAGACAACCGCCTCGCAATGACCCACCAGGTCCATTCCAAACACGTGCAACTGGCCAGAACCGGTCACAACCAGTAAGATATGATTCTTCTCTTGTGGCCGATACCGAAGAGCAAGCTCGATGAAAGTACTTCCCGAGCCCTCGGCTGCTTCCTCCAGTTTAGTCGAAAACAACTTCGTACAGTTGGCGACATCGAAAAGATGCAGGATTCCAGACTGTTCTCCGACTGCCAGAAATTTTCCATCATCCGTCATACTCATTCCGCAGATGCTCGACTCAAAGTCCAGCGTCACCAAGTATTTGCGGCAGTTGTCGCCATACACGTTCAACTGTCGATCCCCGGAGACTAAGACCATCTCTGCAGCGGCGCAGGCCGATACGTGGGGCAGACCAGTAACCGTTCCTCTGGGCGAGATGGTTGTGTGCGTCTCCAGCTGGTAAAGGGCCGTCCCCAGTTCGAGCCGGGGTCCAAAGTTGATGGTTTCGTTGCCACCAAAATCAGAAACGACTTCATCCCAAGCGGCCATCTTGTAACAAACTCCGAGCTGAAACATTTATCATTTTCTGATTATTAATCTGCAAGGTTTCTTGCGCTATGGTTGCCTACTTTTAGAACTCATAACCCAGGACGACAATCTTTACCCATAGTCTGAGAATCGGTCTTTCTTGTCACATGTTGAGTTCTACCTCAATTCAGTTGTGGTTTCTTTATCAAACATCACTTGAAATAGGCATATGAAAGATAGTTTTTCGTGAATTTTTGAATTTCTTTCTAGAAAGAAATGGTGCACACTTGCCGTTTGTGTAAACTGCACTAACTGTAATCCTTTGCTCTACGCACGAATACAAAGTCCTCTAGATAATCCAAAAAGGTGCTATATAAATGTCCAGATGCGAGCACACGCCCATCAACAGTTGAGTCATAAACTGTAGTATGAACAAACTAGGTGTGCCAAAATTAACTTCGCGAATATTATAGCTTCTGTTACGTTGCGATATAAAAATTCCCTCAAAGTGCGTCGTGGACGAGATTATCTTCGTAATTTTCGTATTAACATACAGAATGCTTCAACTACCCATTTCACAATTGGCGCTACAAGAATCAATAGAATGTTTGCCAACAACTGTGGAGGTGACTACAAACTAAATTATTCAGAATAGAAGCTGCAATAACCTGTGTAAATATTCCAAGTAGAACGTGCGTTCCTTACGTTCTTTAATTAACGTACCTGCTCTTAATTTGAAAGATCAAAACGAACAATATAATATAATAATTTATTTGTTTAAAAACAAAACTTTCAACTTTCCCTCCAACAGAAAAACCACGGACCAATCATCCCGGGCAAAATGTATCAAGCTTAGCCCCGAACCTCGCACTTAAAGAAGCTAGTACTCTAAAATGAGTTAATAAAATTCTCAATAACAAGAGTTTATGTTACGTAAAATTATTTAGTTCTTAACATTTTCAATAAAATATTTTAAAGCCAAAGGCACTTTCTCATAATTTCAATTTGTCTGTTTGGTTCTCGAGAGTAGACCCAACCACTTCAGACCTGGAGTCTTCTGTTCTATTACCATATGCCTCAGCCGCTGAACAACGGTGTAGGGCTGTAGGCCCTACGAATGATTGAATTCATTGATTAAGGTACCAATATAAATAAATGCAATTTAAATAAACACCACCGGTGAATCGTAAATCCGAAATACACTAAAGTTCAGATTGTCACTTTGTATAATTTAACATGTAAAATATTAATATCTTAAACTCCTTCAAGCTGCACCAGTTAATACACTGAAACTTAACACAGTTGCCCTGATGATGATGATGATGATGATGATGATGATGATGATGATGATGATGATGATGATGACGATGACGATGACGACGACGACGACGACGACGACGACGACGACGACGACGACGACGACGATGATGATGATGATGATGATGATGATGATGATGATGATGATGATGATGATGATGATGATGATGATGACAGAACAAGACTAAACGTAGAAATATAATTTTTTTTGCATACTCTATGTACCAGATAATATAATAACAGTGTTAGTGAACCAATAACCAAATAATAATAATGATAATCATCACCATCATTATCATTATCATCATTACTATTCTTATTACTGCTATCATTATTATGATGAGGAGGAGAAGGAGGAATGAGGATGCACATGATTCACATCATGATGCAAGACGTAGTTGATGAAGACGATGATGATTTTCCTTCCTTCCTCGGCTGCTGATGCTGAGAGAAGACAAGTCTCGTTGTGTTGCGAGACATCAACGAGATCTGATTCTGAGAGATGTAAAAAAACTGAACGATGTGAAGCTTAGAATATATTTCTAATTTTTCAAATCAATTAAACTATTATTCGCTTCGAAAGCGCTGATTTTCAAGTCAGTTCGGACAGCTTTAACAGGATAATCGGCAACCTTATTTATATCTACGTTAGAAGCCGCTCGAGATAGCGCTACGCCCTCGCTCGATAGCAAGAGAGGGGCGCCATAGAAGTTAGTAGAGAAGGCGTACGTTGTTCGTCGTAAATAGGAAGAAGTCGTTTTGATGGGTTGCAGCCAGAGTGCGGAGGAGAGGCAGGCCTTTGAACGAACTAAGGTTATCGACAAGAATCTTAAAGACGATGGCCAACAAGCGGCCAAAGATGTCAAGCTACTATTATTGGGTATTCATTCATCCATTCATTCATTCATTCATTCATTCATTCATTCATTATGTAGAGCCCATCCAAGATAACCTACTCAGAGGCGCTCCCAGCCCAACTCCGACGAAAAAGAACAGTTTTTAGATTGGGTATGTTGTGTGTTTGTGTGTGTAGTCGGAAATGGGACTTTTGCTTCCCCCAATTTTCACCATTGCCCGTAGTGCCGTTAGTGACTGGTAGTGCCAGTCCAAAGCCTGGAGAGAGTAGGGTGGCGTCAACAACCCAGGCAGCCATAAGATGTTGTTAAACACTGGCAGCTACTACTCCTCTTCCACTCTGGTTCAGACTCTCCCCACTGAAATACATTTCCTCCATTCATTTTGCTGAAACCCATTATATGTTTTTCCCCCACCGGTTAAGACCATCTTGCAGAGTTGCCCGCAAGGTCCTTGAGACCGAGACCATGATGAGATTGAGGCTTTGGGTTTCTAATTTAAGGAACCTAGACCTTGGATCTCTGAGAAGTTTGGGTCTGCAGCAGGATTGAGACATGGTCCATGAGACTAGAACAAGACCAAGATTTATGAAGACCGAGACATTTACGAAGACCAAGAAGGCATTATTACCAGTTTCTGTTTCAATGTAGGCATTTGAATGCTAATTAATTTGCACAGATTATGTTTTATGTAAGTAAGTAAACTCGGATCTTCTATCTATGACACAGGTGCAGTGTAGCATCGCATTGACTGAACTACTGTAAGAGCCTTCTCAGTAACAACTATAACGAAACCTTTATGCTGATGTTGTCCAGTTAATCTGGGACCCAATGGCTTATGGCTAGTCTTTGTTGTTGCTTCTTGTATTAGGGGCTGGTGAATCGGGAAAGAGTACCATTGTCAAACAAATGAGGTAAAGATTAATCAATCTCAATCATAATTAGATTCATATTCATTTGTCTTTATATTAGTCAATGTTAAGCCAATCCCTACCCTAGAATTCCGTAGATCATTCGTAAACTCATTTGGATATTAATTAGTAATGATGACGCTTCATGACAAGATTCACATCAAGAATTTTAGCCATCCCCTGAGGTAACTCCAAGAGCCAGCCATGGTACAGGTGTTAGCGACCTTTTTCTTCACCTCAGCCTATGAGGCTGTGGAGTCTAGGTCATTACCCCTGCCATTACCCCTGAAATATTCTGGGGCGGTAATTGTAGGGGTAATGTCGTACTCCCGAGCTCAGGTTGTCAATCCTCCGTCACCATCTGATCTACGATCTGACAGTGTACAATCAGTGTACTCGTTTTACAACTGACTTGGTTAGAGGGCGCAAGTGGAACAGAAACGTCAAAACCCGGAACCTTTGGTCAATAGACCAGAGTGCTAGACACTCGACTTTTGGACGTGCCATTTGAGTTTTATGTTTGTTTGTTTTGTGAGAAACGGTGAGTCGATGATGGCATTGGGTGGAATGTTCCCTAATTAGAGTTGTTTTGTCTCCAATTAATTCCTCGTTAGTTGGTCCACTTGTCGTTCGTTCTTTAGGCTCTTAGACTTGAGTTTATCAGATCATAAGATGCATGTGTTCAGTAATTGGTTTGCATAGTACGTATGTTTATATGCTTGTATGTATGTACGTATGTATGTTATATGTATGTATGCATATCATATGTAATTATGCATGTATGTATGTATGCATGTATGTATGCTCGTATGTATGTATGTACATGTGTGTGTATATATATGTATGTGTGCATATAATTTCTTATATATATATATATATATATATTTGTGTATATATGTATGACATTGTATGTATGTATGAATATATGGATGTATATATGAATATGCATGCTTTTTGTATGTACCGGTATGCATGTATGTGTGTATGTATATTATATCTGTGTATGTATATGCATGCACGCATTATATCTCTGTATATTTATATGTATGTATGTATTTAGGAATATGCATGCATGCACTCATCCAGGATTTTATTGAATTCATAAAAAATGCACGGATGAATTTATATAGCGCCTTTAAACTGTCGTCCTAACGCGATCGCTTTTGTCTGTTGATAAACAGGATCATCCACGAAGGAGGTTTTACGAAGGAGGACAACCAACAGTACAGACCCGTTGTCTATAGCAACACGATCCAATCGCTCGTTGCCATCGTACGCGCCATGCATACGCTAAGCATCGATTACGCTGACAACGAGAGACTGGTCTGTAATTATTACATTCAATGTAATACACTTGGGGGGGCCGATAGCGCATTGGATAACATCTGGCACAGAGAGCGAGAGGTACCGAGTTCGAGCCCCGTTGGGCGGATATGCTTTGTAGGCTGCTATTAGCGCCGTTGTATTACAGACCTGTCTGTTCTGTTAGTAGTTAAGATTTGAATTGCATAACATGTAAATGTACAGCGCAGTGCGTTTGTCAGGCGCTTATTAAAGAAAAGATATTATTATTATTATTATTAGTAATCATAATGTAAATAGGTCTTTAATTAGACATAATGTAATTCACATGTAATCGTAACTGCAAACAGGTCTGTAATTAGATCCAGTGTAATACACCTGTAATTGTAATCGTAAAATCTTCACAGTGGAAAATCACACAGTGTAATTTGCCACTAATTACACACTCCAAACATTACACTGACCACAATAGACAGATGTGCAAGTAGACGAAATGTAAGTCACCAGTAAATGTAATCGTAAACTCTTATCTCTTTGGCTGTGTGTTTGTGTATATGCCTGTCTGTCTGCCTGCCATTCAGTAAAAGATAATCAAACACAGCCAGGGGCGGATCCAGGGGGGGCCAATCCGGCCATGGCCCCCCCATTTGAAATTTACATAGGGCGTGGCCCCCCATCGCCAAGTAAACTATGTTCACTCCGTGATCTTTCATGAAGAAAAGAAAATGAGGATATATAAATAAAAAATATTATCTCTGTACAACTAAATAGCTTCTCTCAAGTGTTGTCTCTCAAATTTCAAAATATCAAATTTTAAAATGTTGTGTTCCTTGAACATTTTAGTAAAACTACATCATTACTGTATGGATTCCCGATAAGGTAGTTGAATCCTTCTTCCTTGGTTTGTATTAACTATTTGTGCTGAGTCCTGGTAAGCAATTCGTTTACCTTAAGGCTTATGGCGTTCTTGAAAATTAAACGTATTTTCTAGGTTTTATATTAATTTCAATAAATGTCTGGGTTTCCTACTACTGTCTGCAGTCAAACTCAAACACAACTCAAGCAACATCTTAGCTACGAGTGACATCTGATTCCTATCAGTTTTGAAATAAATTATAATAGAGAAATTTTTTCACATGACAGCCTCAAATGCAACCATTGCAGTGTGCAAATTCAAAAAAATTTTAAAGCCTGGAGGGGCACCTCCCTCCCTCAACGATCGTCCTTCGGACGAACATTTGGCCCCCTCATAAACTTTCTGGATCCGCCCCTGAACACAGCATATGACACAGAACTGAAGTGTGATGTTTGTTAACTTTGGTTTGCAGGTTGATGCTAAGTTGATGTTGGAAGTGATCACAAAGATGGAGGACTCAGACCCGTTCTCGGGGGAGGTGCTGGCCGCAATGAGGCGCCTCTGGGCAGACGCCGGAGTTCAACAGTGTTATCTAAGGTCAAACGAATACCAGCTGAATGACTCCGCTAAATAGTCAGTTTCCTCTTTTCTAATTTTGTTTGTTTGAATGTATTAAGCTTGCCATGTACGGTGCTGTGCATTTGCTAGTGCTTCTCATTAAAGAATATACTTACATACTTCTTCCATCGTTATATCTGTTTACTTACCTCCATATTTACACAGATGTTACCCTGCATGATATTTGATCAGCCCTATGTAAACATAGGGTTAGGGTGTTCAACATGTCACTGAGAATTTAAATATTGCCTTGGGAATCTCCCATTGGTGCCAAATGTGACAGTTTGAGGGTCTTACAAGACAAGCACTGTAGGATTTGTTTTGTTGTGTTCTGTTAGTTTCTTAGATAGTCTGGATCGTCTGAGTCAACCGTCGTACATGCCAACCGTTCAAGACATCCTGAGGACACGCGTTAAGACAACGGGAATCGTCGAGATCCAGTTCGACTTCAAGAAACTCCACTTCAGGTCTCAACTGGATCATTTGTCCACTCTTCCATTCATTTGTTCATTCATTCACTCACTCATTCATGCATTAATTCACTCACCCATTCTCACATTCAGTCATGAATTTGTTCACTCTTTCATGCACTCATTCATGCACTCATTCACTCTTTCATTAATGCATTAATTCATTCATTAGTGCATTAATTCATTTGTGCATTCATTCCCTCATTCGTTCATTCACTCAGTAATTCAGTCACTCATTTACTCTTCCATTCACGCATTTATTCATTCATTCTTTCATTCAAACATTCACTCATTCATTCAATGAATCACTTATTCATTCATTCACTCTTTCATTCATTCTGTCATTCATTGAAACTGGCTTGGGCCATGTGCTGTCTCTGACCGTGAATAGAAGTGTTTTCAGATATTTGTTGGTGTTTGTTCTTTAGATTGTTTGATGTTGGAGGTCAGAGGTCGGAGAGAAAGAAATGGATTCACTGCTTTGAGGACGTCACCGCAATCATCTTCTGTGTTGCGATGAGTGAATATGACCAAGTGCTGCTCGAGGATGAAACGACGGTATGTCTGTATGTGTATGTGAGTGCATATGCATGTATGTGTGGGTGCTTATGTATGTATGTGTGTATATGTATGTTTTGTGTGTATGCTTGTGTGTGTGTGTGTGTGTGAATATGTATGTATGTATGTATGTGCATATATATGTATGTATGTGTGTGTGCCTGTGTGTTTGTATATATGTTGTGGGGCGCGGTGGTGTAGGGGTATGTTCGGTTGCCTTGCAGCCTGGAGGCTGTTTGGTTCGGTCTCCACCTCAAGCTGCCGTTTACGGGGACCCTGGGCAAGTCCTTCACTCGCAATTGCTCATGCGCTGTCGGAGTGAAACTCCCGATTCAGCGTTGACCGCTGTAGTCCAGAATACGCCTCTGAGTAGAAATCTTGAAGGGGGCGCTAAAACAAGTGCTCATACATACATACATACATGTATAGGTGTGTTTGTGTGTATGTGTGTATGTATGTACGTGTGTATCTGTTTGTGTGTGATGTATAGTGTATGTATGTATGTATGTATGCATATTCAACAGAGAGTGACGTTGTTGTGCTGTTGTTCGTCTGTTTTAGAATCGTTTGCATGAGAGCCTGAAGCTGTTTGATTCGGTCTGCAACAACAAGTGGTTTACGGAGACGTCGATCATAATGTTTCTCAACAAGAAGGATCTGTTTGAGGAGAAGATTAAGAATTCACCGTTGACCGTCTGTTTTCCAGAATACACAGGTCAGTCATCGATGATGGCCAGGCCGCGTCTTCCTACGCTCGTCGCCACTCCCTGACGGGGTGCTTCTGGACGAGTTTGTTGAGCTATTTTAAATATTTATATATGTGCACAATAGCTGATTGGTTAGGGCGCTCACCTTGTAACACAGCGAGTTAGGAGTTCGAGTCTCTTCCCTTGAAACGGTTACTGTGTAGGGACCTTCAACAAGTCCTTCACTCACAATTGTTTAGTGTCATCGATTGATGCTTGGTCATTAGATAGTGGCGTTAATAAATACTGATGCCAATTAATAATAGAACAGAAATGTCTGTCATGAAGTCAACTATTCGCATTACACACTTTCTCACTGTGTCATTCGCCAGATGGTAGCACACATTTCTGTGTCTCTTAACCACAGACTGGACTCTTCTTTGCATGCTTAACTGATCAATTCGGTATATGGCAGCATTATTCTCAGCTAGGATGAACTTACGGTCGGATAGATGAACTGATGGTCAAATGGACAGACTGACAGCCAGACTGACAGTATTTTCAAATTGTTGGGGATGGGAAGGGAGTGAGAGGTGGAGGAATGGGAGGATAGGTGGTTGAGGGAGGGGTAAGAGAATGGAGGGGATTGTTATTCAATTTACCGACTTTCTATTGCCATCTGAGCTCGTTCTTTTGTTTGTCAGTATATGAAATCCTTATCGAAGGAATTTTACCGTCTTAGGATGGGCAAACATCTAGTAATAACAATAATACTATAATGATAATAATGTGAATGCTGCTTTCAGGCAGTTCAACCTATGAAGAGGCGGCCGCTTACATCCAGGCGCAGTTTGAAGCGAAGAATCGTAGCACCACGAAGGAAATCTACTGTCATCAGACTTGCGCTACCGACACAAACAACATCCAGTTCGTATTCGACGCAGTCACGGATGTGATCATCGCGAACAACCTTCGCGGATGTGGCCTCTATTAGTGAACTTTGACATCAACTTATACCATCATCACCCAACCCCTTGAGATATTCATCAGCCTCTGCTAGTGGCCTTGAACTTTGACATGACCTATTACTGTTGCTCGAGATATTCGTTGTTGGTCTCTGCCAGTGACCTTGAACTGTAAGGTGACCTGCCATCTCTGAAACCTGTAAGATATTTGTGGGCCTCTGCTACTGACCTTGAACTTTGAGATGACCTTCCCATCTACCTACCACCCTCAAGGTGTTTTTCTCTCCTCGGTGCCCATACAAGGTGGTGTATTGTCCAGATCCCTGTAGAAATGGAGTATGTGTTTGTATCATAATCTCCTAGGGAACGTATCCGGATCTTGTGGAAGTGAACTTTTGATGCCCAAGTATTTGTAGTTGTTTGCTCTGTACATGGCCTTGACCGGCCTCGTGACGTGACTCTTGTCGCATGATGCATAAGTGCTAGTAGTTGTTTATGGGGACTTGGCCTCAGACCACAACTCTGTTTGCATGGATCTTCCTGTTTAAGTGGTCGTAGTTTACGGGGACATGGCCTCAGCCGATCTGTCACCTGAATCTTGGGAGTCCTGACTTAGGACTTGGCCTTGTACTGACTCTTTTTGCTTCAATGTTGTTGCGTAATTATTCGTAGTTCTTTACAGGGACGTGGCCTCAACCGACCTCAAGCCATGACTCTTGTTTAGTGAATCTTGATGTCTAATTTTGGGTGTTTTTTCTTGGCTGACCGCAAACCATGACCCATTTCTCCAGATTCTTTATGACTTGTGTTTTGGTTTGGTCCCAAATACCAATGGGCTTGGCCACATTTTCCCCACCTCCAACGTAACATATTCGTCCTTGAAGCTGCACGTCTGCCCTTGAAGCCAAGGGTCTTATTGTGACCTCTGAGTATGAGGTCAGCAATGTGAGGTCAAATTTCTAAATAGGTCAGGTCATCGTTCTGCTCCCCACATGTGACCCCTGCCCCGACCCTTCGTAACTCGCTGTCTCTGTTAAAGGTGTGTGGCACCTGACGCATGACGTAAACTAATTTTAATTATATTTTGTTAATTGATAATAATCGTTTGTTGAAAATGGTCTCTTGCTGCTTAGACTGCTTTCGTTTTGTGATGTAGGCTTACTATCATTTAATGCCCATAGTGTTCCGCGTATCTTCAAAACTGGCACCTTCAAAATTGATACCATTTTAATTGGTACCATTCAGAAATGGTACCATTTGAAAAAGCATTGTTCAAAACTGGTACCATTTGAAACTGATACCATTTGAAACAGCACTGTTCAAAACTGGTACCATTTGAAACTGGTACCATTTGAAACCGCACTGTTCAAAACTGGTACCACTTGAAACTGACACCATTTGAAACAGCACTGTTCAAAACTGGTACCATTTGAAACGGGTACTATTTGAAACAGCATTGTTCAAAACTGGTACCATTTGAAACTGGTACTATTTGAAAATACTTTCAAAAATGGTACTATTAAAGAACTAGTGTTGTGCAGAAATGTTTTCCATTTTATTAACAATCATTTTGTAATCGCTGACTTTTTTCTGCACTAGTTTAATATTTCTGCACTAATTACAGTGCTTGAGATATCTATTTCAGAACAGTGTGCCTCAGAACGAAAGCGAGTCGGAATTTCCGATTCTGCATTTACAGTGCTATTTATAACTCTGCGTTCAGCCATGTTGATTGATTTTAGGCGGTTATTTTGAATCGAAGTTGCTATTTATAATTGTTCTTGTTGAAATGTGTTTTGAATTTAATCTGTTAAATATGTATAGCTTTTATGACACTTCTTTAAGACCTGCTTGAAATGTTAAGCGATATTTTAGTTCAACTGCTGCTGCGATCGAAAATTTTGTGCAGTTATTGACGTCTTTGAATGCTATTATAGCGGTGCTATTGAAATGATAAGAGTGAATTTCACATGTGAAATGTTGTTACTATTGGGCGAGATTACATGAAGTGATGTTTAAGGTTTAAAGGTTTGAAACATGGTAGAAATTATTCAAGGTAGATTTAATCGTGGTTTTGCTCAAAACCATTTGGTATTTTGGTTGCTTTCTTGAATCTGTAATTATTAGTGTAACTCTGAATGACTAAATTTCTATTTTGATATTTTCTTGAAATACTTGGTGATCTTGAACTTGCATATTTGTCAGATCTGTCCCAGTTTTCAAGGCCATGACCTTATAATCATGTTTAAATTTCTTACTAGTTTATCATTACCGTAATATTAATTTATTAGTTTTTGTTTCAAGCATTGTCATTATTATTGCCAGTTACCTCTTATCAAGACGGGATACCAATAGAAATGGTAAAAGGTGGGGATGGCGTGATGACAAAGACAATAACAAAAATTTGTAATAACATATGGAGAACTGGAAAATGGCCAGAAGATTGGAAAAGTTCAGTTTTTATACCTTTATTTAAAAAAGGAGATGCGAAAGAGTGTGAAAATTACAGGACAATAGCAATGATATCGCACATAAGCAAAATATTACTTAAAATATTACATAAAAGAATGGAGAGTACAATAGAGAGAGAGCTTCCTGATAGTCAAGCAGGATTTAGGAAATCTCGTGGAACACGTGATCATATTGCCAATATGAGGTGGATAATGGAGAGACAAAGGGAGTATGGACAGAAAGTATACATATGCTTCATCGATTATAGTAAAGCGTTTGACTGCATTAATCATGAATTGATGTGGAAAACCTTGGGAGAAATGGGAATACCGAAACACTTGGTACAACTTCTTAGGGGTCTGTACGAAGATCAGATAGCGGTGATAAGGACTGAATATGGAGATACTGACAGTTTTAGGATAAGGAAGGGAGTGCGGCAAGGATGCATTCTGTCTCCTGTCTTATTTAACATGTACGCTGAAAGGATAATGAGGCAGGCGGGAATGGATGAGGCTGAGGAAGGAATAAAGATAGCGGGAAGAATAATGAACAATCTGAGATACGCTGATGATACAACATTATTGGCGGGTAAAAAAACGAGTTGGTAACACTGATAAGAAGGCTTAAGAGTGAAAGTGAGAAAGCAGGACTCTACTTCAATATAAAAAAGACAAAGATCATGACAACAGAGGAGGAGGACAGTTTTGAAGTAGACGGAGAAGAAATAGAAACGGTAACTAACTTCACGTTTTGGGATCAGTAATAGAAAAAGAAGGAAAGTGTGATATGGAAATAAATCGTAGAGTGGCTATAGGAAAAGCTGCAATGAATGGTCTGGAAAAAAATATGGAAGGACAAACATGTGAGTATAGACACGAAAAAAAGATTGGTGAAGGCTTTGATCATACCAACAGTAACATACGGCAGCGAGACATGGACAATGACCAAGAAAATGAGAAAAAGATTAACGCATGCGAAATGTGGATATGGAGGAAGATGCAGAGAATATCATGGAAAGAGAAAAAGACCAATGATTGGGTGCGATGGAGTATTGGAATTGAGAAGGAAGAGACACTACAACAAACCGTGCTAAGAGCAAAGTTGAGGTTCTTTGGTCATGTCATGCGATCAGATGGACTGGAAAAGGAAATGATGTTAGCATATGGAGAGGGAAGGAGAAAACAAGGACGACCAAGGAAAAAGTGGATGGACGAGATACATGAAACAACTGGAATGAATCTGGCAGAACTGAGAGATGCGACGGCGGACAGAAGGAAATGGAGAGGCTTGATCATGAAGGTCGCTAAAGTTCCAAGAACTGACAGCACAAGGTGGTGACCTCTTATCTGTCAGTTCTTATGTTCATCTAGTAAATAAGATTAATTTTTGAAGAATTTGTCAAAAACCAGAAGAGAAGATTGAAAATTGAGATAAAAACTGGAAAAATTTCATAATTTACTAGAAAATGAAATTAGAACTTGGCAGAAAATTGGCATAGTTGACACCGAAACTTAATGAATACTTAATGAATTTAGCGAGAAATAGAAGAGAATATGAAGAATTTAGCTTAAAATCGAGGCAGTTAAAATATTAAGAGGGAGATAAGGGAAAGTTGTGGATATTGATGCATATTAAAAGCAAATATTGAAGAATGTGGGCAAAAGAAAAGAGGAAAACTGGACAAAGACAAAATCAATAACGATGCACAGTAATTAATGAACTTACAGCTTGTTGGTTAGTTGTGTTATAAACAAAGATGATTAGAGTCACCCTCTTCCTTTCTCCGGGCTTGGGACTGGCACTGCCAGAGTACGAGCACAGTGGTGGAGTTAAGCTACAGCTTGTATAAATGATCGGCTACATAACATTGCATGACATTGTTACAATACGTTAATTGTTGTATGCGTGCGTGTGTGTGTGTGGTTGCATCGCTGTTTATAAGCGATAGTTGTTGTTAAACCTAATTTCTTTGTTGTGGCATAGAGTTAGCGTATCGGCGGATTCAATTGCTCGCTGCATAATAATATACTGGCGCCATCTGTCTGGAGCATTTCTCCTCCTCAGCGTTTGTTCTGATGATATTTATTTGCCAGTTCTCTTTGTATGCATATCTTCGTACGTCTATTTATATAGCGCCTTTCGGGGTCATTTAAGGTCGGGAGGTTACTTCATACCCTAGCAGCCACATGTGTAGGGCCCACGTGGGCATGTAGCTGGTGGCCAACCCAACAATGGGGGAACAATCGAAAAGAATGGTTTTCAAACGTTTGCGGAAAAGGGGCAGAGACAGACTAAGAAGTTTATTACGGAAATTGCTAGGCAACCTGTTCCAGAACGAAGGACTGTATATGACTATGTATGTGTATATGACTGCCGGAGTGTATGGGCTAGAGCCTTCCCGTTACTGTTTAGGGATCTTGAGCAAGTCATTCACTGACAATTGCTCAGCACCAGCAATTGATGCTTGGTTAATATATTATATTGGCACTTAATAAATGCATACTAATAATAATGTGCTCTGTAGCTTCTCTTCTTAACCTGTAGTTCTTGAGTTTTCTATGACAAATGATGATACCATCTGCATACTGCACATGCTAGAACTTTTATCTCCCACAAGGATGCCATTATGAAATGACACCTATTTAGGTAGAGCCTGTTGTCAGCCTCATCAGAGTTTATAGTCATGACTCAATGAAGGAGTTCTTAATGTTAGGAAATACGCAGGTCGACTCTCATTTTTACCTACTGCTTTGGGTAAAAATTACGCAGCGATTACATGCATGGGCGTAACTTTGTATTTTGACGGTGGTGTGTGGTCACCAACACTTTTAAGATTTGTGGTGTGACAGTCACGACCATTTTGGCCCGGTGCCGAAATACTGTTTGTGACTTTAAAGCCTTATTTTTGGTTTAAACCAAGTACAAACAATGACTGTTGTGCAGTTAATGGGGTGAAAAGGGAGGTAGGGTAGGGTAGGGTTGATCACCTTCAGTTTGTGGGACAAAGTTATGCCCTTGATTATCTTTCATGATATTATGTTGGTTACATGTTGAAAATTACGGCGTAATGCTTCCGTCCATTGCTGTGTTGTAATACAAATGTAATTCTTTGAGCCTTAGTGGTAGAGTAGTGTATATCTCCAGCCGCAGCTTCTAGTGTTCAAATCCTTGTGTATCTTGTGAAAATTGTAGTCGTGGTAGCTGTGCTAAGAAATCAGTGTTTCTGCCAATAGAACTTATATATATACACGTCATATACGTATACATACGTAAAATTATATATGTTATATATTTATGTGTGTGTGTATATATATTCACTGTAAAAAGTGTACAAACTACAAATTAAGGACAGACATGCAAAACTGGAAAACAAAACATGATTGCTTATTGTGGTGTAATATAGATAGTGTGTGAATACCATAAGCATGAAAAAATTAAGTTCGACATTGCACCAAAGAATTTTTGTTCTTACAACATTAGGAATCTGAATTTTAATCGAATCTTAATTGTAACTGAATCCGAGTTATTGTATATATAACTTTGGAAATTATTGTAGTTATAACTTTGGAAGTTCTTGCAGTTATAACCTTGGGAAATCTTAATTGCAGTACCAGCATGCCCAGATGGAGCCATGTAGGATCCACGTGGGACTGTATCGAGCCCATATGGTTCTCATCTAATACCCATGAACATGATTGGCAGGGTAATCTTTTGAATTTTGATTGTCTTTGGATGCCTACACTAATTTAATTAATGTTACTTCCGTTTTACACAACCCTCTGGTGTCGAGCAGTGCCTGCAATATTTGGCATTTACACGTAAAGTAGCGTAACTTTGGACTTGGTTTTGATTCTTGCGCTGTAACAAAGTGTCACAGAAACTAAATTCCTGTGCATTTTACTTGCTGTTAGATTTGTCACCAACACGAATCTGAAATGTGGATGAACTAGGTGGCCCATGTCTGCCGTTGACCCTCCCATGAGTTTAGTGAGCAGTGGCGGCACTACACCAGGGCATGCAAGGGCAAATGCCCTGGTCAAAAAGCCTTTGCCCTGGTCGTTGCCCTGCCAAATTTTTGGCTGTATTATACAGCCAAAAACTTTGCTATGCAGCCTGTATTAGCCTGTATTTGATGGATGCTTGATGATACACGACATACAACTGCAGGTTCACAGACGTATGTATGTGTGGTGTCTGTCTAAAAGCGAACACTCAGTTGTACATATAGGCCAGACATTATATTCTTCCATTGAGGCGTGCATCCACTGGGTAACCTTTAACCTCTCCTTTTCCCATCACTCTGCTCCAGCGTTTAAGGAATGCTTGAAATAATATATGCATGCATAATATGCATGCTCTCTCTGTCTCTGTCTCTGTCTCTGTCTCTGTCTCTGTCTCTGTCTCTGTCTCTCTGTCTCTGTCTCTCTCTCTCTCTCTCTCTCTCTCTCTCTCTCTCTCTCTCTCTGTCTCTCTCTCTCTGTCTCTCTCTATATATATACAAATATTATATATAGATACACTCATATATATATATATATAAAATACATATGTATATATTTGTGTATATATAGATAACGTTTGCATATAATATATATGTATAATTATTTATATATATCGCTGTCTGTCGCAGCCTGTGTCAGTGTCTCTGTACAAGCCATGGTAAAAAAAACTGTACACACAACACAGAGCCCATGGCATGGTCCGCTTGAAGAAGATTGAAGCTGGAGGCCTATAGGCCCTACTCTCCAGTAGTTCATAAAACAGTCGCTATATTCACTCGTTTACTGTACTTTTAAATATAATACCTAAACGAAAATTATCATCATCAGCCATGAATCCTTGAAACATAAGTACAGTTCAGAAAAGAGCACAGAAAAGTCGAAAATTGAGGCTTCTGTTGTCGGTACTTCCTTCCATCAATTCGTTCTTTAAGACGCAAACCTCAGGTGCTGATATTCCTGCAGCTGCAGCTGTTGAGGAGAATGGAGATATATAGCGGAGGAAGAAGCCGGTGTTAGTTCACTTTGCTCCGATGTGCCAAGTGGCAACTTTCAAGGAGAAAACAGACATCATTAGAGGTGAGGTGAGGAAATTGACATTACTTCCAGCTCCACTGCTAGTCTGCTACCTCAGTCTGTGATTTATTTAAGCTGGACCGCTCTTTCGATACTGATCGGGCACACTTTTCTTCCACTATCGCATCTGCATGCTTCCTTTAAGAGTATGACTTTATCTCAGGGCCCATGTCATCAAACGGACCCTAGTGGTCCGTTTGAAGAGGACGGAAGCGGGAGGCCTATAATTGTCAGTAGCAAACATTACTATACTTCTCTACTGGAAACCTGAAAGTCACTAGACATATTGGTTGTGCTTCTCGTCATAGACAAGAGAATTCGACCATATTGCCACAACTGTTGGTTATTTGCAGACAGGACAAACCCTAATCTTCAGTGTCAGTGGATTGATGGCGTTCTTGGATCATCACGGCACTATGACAGTAGCATGCTTAGGCGGCAGACCAATATATATAGCTCCTTCAGACTTGAATTACTCCGGTGACCTCTGCCGTCTTAATTCTTTTGATGAAACTTTCATCCTCTCTTCTCATCACATGACCGTACCATCTCCAATCTAGCCTCTCGTATTTTGCCAGTAATACATGCCACTCCCAGCGTCTTTCTGATGTCCTCGTTTTTTTCCCTATCCTTCTGCGAGACTCGTGTATCCATCGCAGCATTCTCATTTCTGTTCTCTCCAGGAAGCCTGCCTCTCTCCTCGTCACTGCCCAGGCCTCTGCTCCACATACCATCACTGGTCTCATCATTGTCTTGTACACCTTTTCCTTGAGATGAATACGGCACTGCAGTGATGGACACAAACTAATTTTTTTAGTTAGACTATAACTATTTTTCAACTAAAATAAAAAAATTTAACTAAAAGTTGGCAACTGATTTTGTAAATAAAATTACCTAAACTAAAAATATTTAGTTAAACGTTTCCAACTTTTTCACAAACATTTTCACAATGACAGAGGTTAAGCACACAACTGACAGTATACAGTATACCTGAATCAGTGGCTCTATTTGATGAACTGTTTGCTTTTGAAAACTGTTGTGCATGCTACCCAAATAATGAGTATTTTTTAGTAATGCTTCACTAAGTTCACTGAGATGTTAAAATTTGCTTTATAAATGTGAAAAAGAGTTCAGCTTCAGAGGACGTTGCCCATCTGAGCCTCTGACCTGACAAGTATAATAATAGTGCAGAGGGCCGACTTATGGCCAGCGCGGTAGCGCGAAATTAAATGGTCACCATGCATATGGTCACCATATAGCTCGCGCTACCACGCTTGCCATAAATCACCTCTGCACTGGTTACTTGTATGACTGCCCTGGCTATGCCCTGGTGACAAAAAGTGTCTGGCGCCGCCACTGTTAGTGAGACATGGTGTATTGCTCCCTCTGTGGATTGGCCCTTCTGTACCTACTTTTTGCTCTCTGCACTGGCTTCCTGAACTCGGATGGATGAAACCTTCAGGAAGCTTGACCAGCGTAGTTCTTCTAAATTTGATTCACCCTAGTTGCATACCTGCTTTGTTCCTTGCACTGGCTTCCTGAACTCGGAGGGACCCAGCTTGCCCTTAGATATGATCTTGGCAGCCATTTGTGCGTATGTTAGGAGTACTGTGTTATAATTGTGCTGCCTTCATACAATGCTAATTTCAAGAAAACTAGTCGAAGTGGTTTTTAATTAAATCCGTAATATTTTAACACGTCAAATACGTTTAATTGTAGAAAGTTTTTCAACTTAAAGTCCCATTTATCGAGTAATACTGCTGTCGTGTATTTTAAGACTCCTACTTTTCTGTTGTTGGTTAACGAATATACAGTTCAGACGTGTTTGATATAAATGATACGGTTATTTGCGAGGTCATGTTGTTATTAAACGCTTGTGATGTTGGTTCTATATCGAAGTGAAGTTTGATTTAAACATTTCAATGAATTTGCAGTGTATTTAGTTATATACGAGCTTTATAAATCATAGTGATAATAATAATAATATACTAATATAATTACAGTAATAATAATAAAAAATATTAAAAAATAAATTAAATAATAATAATAATGAATGACAATTTCTTTGAATGACAATTTATTTATACAAGGCTTGGCATAGGCCTAATAATAATAATAATAATAATAATAATAAAATATAAAATAATAAAAAAATAATAATAACCTTTAACAGTTCTATAGTTTCTTAGAGCCTGAGGGATCATTAACCCTCAGGCAAAAAAGAATAATAATACTTATATAATTATGGAACGTCTTCATACATACATGTATAACACAGCTAGCCGACATAATATTATGTGCAGGCATTATTATAATACTATGCAGGTTGTCTAGAGCGTTTGGATCATTACAACAGCTGCTTCAGGCTAACAGTTATTTCCTTCTTGTTCTCAATAATATTGTGGGTCATGTTTGCGTCTGCAAATAGCGTATAAGCTATTTATAGACGCAAACATGACCCACAATAATCATTGCGAACAAAGAAGAGACGACAGAAACTGATGAAAAAACTGGCCAACAGCGACAACATCTAGGCCTACCCTGACGAAACCGGTTTGAACCGGTTCAAAACCTCTCTCACCTACGTAGAGATCGAGACAAAAATGAACTGGTCGACCGAGAGAGAGACTGGGAACAAAGCAGTGACGCCTGACCGACAGAAATCCAGTCTGAACAGGCACTTTTATGGGGTCGACTTTTCCCGCAAACTGCACTGACAAAGTGAATACAACTTTAACCAACTCACTGACTGAGCTCACTGAGTTCTATCCCTAGACCAGGTAGGCCCCTACCGTAGTAGGCCTGTGAAGTAATGACACAAACCCGGCATCTTGCGTAGGCCTACATAAGCCCATGGACATATAGGATCACTTGAAAAATGGAAAAGTCTTTGAAAATGAAAAATATTACAATGTTTTTGTAAGCATTGCCAGTGACCCTGTATTAGTTAGTAGAGAGAGAGAGAGAGAGAGAGAGAGAGAGAGAGAGAGAGAGAGAGAGAGAGAGAGAGAGAGAGAGAGAGAGAGAGAGAGAGAGAGAGAGAGAGAGAGAGAGAGAGAGAGAGAGAGAGAGAGAGAGAGAGAGAGAGAGAGAGAGAGAGAGAGAGAGAGAGAGAGAGAGAGAGAGAGAGAGAGAGAGAGAGAGAGAGAGAGAGAGAGAGAGAGAGAGAGAGAGAGAGAGAGAGAGAGAGAGAGAGAGAGAGAGAGAGAGAGAGAGAGAGAGAGAGAGAGAGAGAGAGAGAGGAGATTCTTCACAAAACAAATCTAGTTCGGCTGCATGCACTTGCCCCCAGCCAACTATAACGTCGTGCGCTGACCGTACACCGTCAGAGCGAAGATCATACTGATCATGCACACGCCCACATGTGCCGAGTATAATAAAATGAAGTCGCTCGCATTTCATACCCATAGCTACTCTCATTTTTCAGCCTGACCGAGCGATTAACCGACTCACTCACTCACTAACTCACTCGCATGACCGACTGGCCTACTATAATTATGTAAAATAGTAATTATGCTCAACGCCTTAAAAAATCCAGGCCACGCTGGAAATGCAAGCCAGCCAGGATAGTCTAGGCTTGGAATTTGAAAAGGGCTCTAGAAATCACTGTTAGAAGCAAATCATGTAACAATTTGCTAACCGGTGTTTCTAGACTAATTTGACCCTGCTGAAAACGAAAATCGCGGTTAGCAACCTGGATTTTGAGCGGTTGCATGGGAAAACAAGATGGCGGACAAAATGGTGGCCAATACCTTCAAATTGCTTCAAGTGAAGTTTTGTATGTGATGGAAACATGATTTTAGAGTCTAAATTAACATATTCAGGGTCAAAGAATGTGATGGAACTAAAGACAAATATGTAGCACTGCCAGAAAACCAATATGGCGGACAAAATGGCGGACAAAATGACGGCCAGAATCTTCAGATGACTATAATTGAAGTCATGTATGTGATGGAAACCTGATTTTAGAGTCTAAATTAACATTATCGGGGTCAAGGAATGCGATGGAACTAAAAACACATAATGTAGAAGTGTCAGAAAACCAAAATGGCGGACAAAATGGCGGCAATTATCTTCAAACATTGCCTATAAGCGAAGCATTGTGTGTGATGGAAACATAATTTTAGAGTCTATATTAACATTTTTGGGGTTAAGAACTACTATGGAACTAAAGACACATACATGGCCCTTCCAGGAAACCAAAATGGCGGACAAAATGGCGGCCATTGTCTTCAAATTGCTATAAGTGAGGTATTGTATGTGATGGTAACCTGATTTTAGAGTCTAAATTAACATTTTTGGGGTCAAGGAATGCGATGAAACTAAAGACACATAATGTAGCACTACCAGGAAACCAATATAGCGGACAAAATGGCGGCCAGAATCTTCAGATGACTATAATTGAAGTCATGTATGTGATGGAAACCTGATTTTAGAGTCTAAATTAACATTATCGGGGTCAAGGAATGCGATGGAACTAAAAACACATATGTAGAAGTGTCAGGAAACCAAAATGGCGGACAAAATGGCGGCAATTATCTTCAAACATAGCCTATAAGTGAAGCATTATATGTGATGGAAACATAATTTTAGAGTCTAAATTAAAATTTTTGGGGTTAAGGAATATGATGGAACTAAATTAGGCTGACCAGTTATTGGAAACTAAAAACCGGGACACTTCAATCACAAAATAAATTTGTGATGTTGTCAATAATTAATATAATATAACTTGCACAAATATCTATTTTATGCTTATTATATTGGTATAAGACTATAAGACTAAGTGAAAGGTTTTATTCAAATCATGCTTTTAAATTTAAAATTAAATTCTTAATTTCTCAAATCAGTTTATCAAATTGGCACCTGAATGTATGCTTCTTAAAAGTTTTTTGTCTGCTAACATTCTATCATAACAAATCTTGCCTTTAAATTTAAATTTAATTATTCTAAATTTATCAAATGAGTCACTCATATTTGGCGCTTGAATGTATACATGCTTCTTAAAAGTTTTTTGTCTGCTAATATTCTGTCTTAAAATTCAACACATGTTTCTTCCATATTCACTTTCACTATCATAACAGCTTCAAGAGTTTCTTCTGATAATCGACTTTTTTGATCTGACCAATAAGAGTTCATCAGTGAGAAAACTCGCTCAACTGCCATATGCCAGTAGTAAAATCAAGAAGACGATGATAAAGTAAGTAAGTATATCCTTTATTTGATCACATGACAAACGCACATAAAATACATCATATAATTATGAGATCGGAAAGTCAGGTCAGTTTAAAAAAACCGGGACATATTTAGAGTTTGGCCTACCTTTCCCGGCAGCCGGGACAGCTAGCAGAAAATCGGGACTGTCCCGGGAAAACCGGGACGTCTGGTCAGCCTAAACTAAATACACATATGTAGCCCTTCCAGAAAACCAAAATGGCAGACAAAATGGCAGCCAGTCTTATTTTTGAGTGTGAAGTAACATTTTGACAACAGAATTTTGCTTTTATTGTAATGTTTTTATAAGTGAGGATAGAGAGAGCAATTCGTTTGTCTAATTATTAACCCTTATAATTTATTTCAACCATAATAATAATTAAATCTCCAGATACAATCGTTCGAATTATCGTAAGTCTCTCACCATCTGCATTGCGGAGATGCACTTGTTGCCAAAAGAAATTGAGGATGCATTCCATGACGGCGATTTCCTTTGTTTAGAACAGCTATAGAAGGTTCAATCAGGTTGATGCAGACCATGCAAAAGAATGGCTAGTTGGCACCTGTAAGGAGGCTGATGGTATAACTGGCCTAACAAACGACAATAAAATACTTCATCAATGGGCACTGTCATTCCATTTGCGTTCTCGTATCCAGAGGAAAACCATAGATTTGTTTGACGTACCGCATCCTGATGAAACTTACAAAGAAATTACTCTCTCGACAGAAATGGGACGAAAGTGATGAAGAATCACTGCTTTGTCTGTTCAACAAAACGATAGCATTGCATAAACAAACACTACTTCAGAATGCAGTAACAAAAGACGTTGCAATATCAGCAATGCTTGATTCACTTCTTAATGCAAAGAAACATGGACATGATCAAGTTGCAAAATTTGTTAATGATAGACTTTGTGGCAATGACACTGGAACTGTTATGAGAAATTCAATGATCCCTTGAAGAAGAGCAATGCTCCTACATTTCACGACTTGTACAAGAAGTGTTCTTCAACCAAGAAATGAAACACCGATAAAATTGTAAAGGGAGATCGCGATATCATGCAGCGACTCGTCACAGCATATGCAGACGATCGTCCCGTGGATCTTGCAACAGAACTGTGCCATGAACTTCTCTCAAAACCAGTGGCTTTGGTGTATGCTGAAGGCAATATGAGAACGTTTGATAAGGCCTCGATGTTGCAGGCACTCTCTGAAAAAGTAGTATGTCTGGGTCAGCATTTCCCTAACAGAGGTAACACATTTAATGAACAAGCAATGGCACAAGCAAAGCAATAGGGAAACCTGCGAAAGCAAAGACACTTGGTGACCTGGCAGATACAGTGGTTACACATGTGAAGAAACTTTCGAGTGGCTGCAAGAGAAGCGATATTGTCTTCGATCGATACTAGGAATTCAATGGCATTGTCAGTAAAAAGTGGAACCAGACAACTCCATGTTTACGCGACACCAAGTGTGTCGCGAAACTCCTGTTAAGAACCTCTGATGTAGAAAATGACGGTTTCACTGCAATAACCTCAATGTACATATAGAATGTTACTTTTTGGTATTCTTTGACCAAGAAAACAACTCCAGACTGGCCGCCATTTTGATTTCCTGGTAGTGCTACATTATGTGTCTTTAGTTTCATCGCATTCCTTGACCCCAAAAATGTTAATTTAGACTCTAAAATCAGGTTACCATCACATACAATACCTCACTTATATAGCATTTTGAAGACAATGGCCGCCATTTTGTCCGCCATTTTGGTTTCCTGGAAGGGCTATGTATGTGTCTTTAGTTCCATAGTAGTTCTTAACCCCAAAAATGTTAATTTAGACTCTAAAATTATGTTTCCATCACACACAATGCTTCGCTTACAGGCAATGTTTGAAGATAATTGGTGCCATTTTGTCCGCCATTTTGGTTTCCTGACACTTCTACATATGTGTTTTTAGTTCCATCGCTTTCCTTGACCCCGATAATGTTAATTTAGACTCTAAAATCAGGTTTCCATCACATACATGACTTCAATTATAGTCATCTGAAGATTCTGGCCGCCATTTTGTCCGCCATATTGGTTTTCTGGCAGTGCTACATATTTGTCTTTAGTTCCATCGCATTCTTTGACCCTGAAAATGTTAATTTCGACTCTGAAATCAGGTTTCCATCACACACAATACTTCACTTATAGCCATTTGAAGATAATGACCGCCATTTTGTCCGCCATTTTGGTTTTCTGTCAGAGCTACTTGTGTGCTTTTTAGTTCCATCACATTCCTTGACCCTGAATATGTTAATTTAGACTCTAAAATCATGTTTCCATCACATACAAAACTTCACTTGAAGCAATTTGAAGGTATTGGCCACCATTTTGTCCGCCATCTTGTTTTCCCATGCAACCGCTCAAAATCCAGGTTGCTAACCGCGATTTTCGTTTTCAGCAGGGTCAAATTAGTCTAGAAACACCGGTTAGCAAATTGTTACATGATTTGCTTCTAACAGTGTCATTTTGAGATTCCAAGCCTAGTCTAGGATGCTGGCTATCTTTCCGTAATCTGTGAGGTTTTCGTCCTACTTATAGGTCACTAGCGGGTTCATTTTAAAATTCGTCCTAATCTCTCAATAACTAGAACAACACTAGCGGGTTCATTTTAAAACAGCAACAGCAACCAGCAGCAACAACAACAACAACAACAACAACAACAACAACAACAACAGCTACAATTAAAATTCTATTTCCTAAATAAATAAGTCTTTAAGTGATTTAATAGTTTAACTCTTTTGGTTATTTAATAGCTATTACGCTAACTCTACAGGCGTTAAAGCATGACTGATGCATGCCGCCAATGAGACCCTGGCCTCAGCTGAACTTTGACCTCACATGTGCTTATCACTAACCGGGCACCTGCGACGACAGCCGCCGGTCAAATATTGTGGCAGGGCATTGTACAAGATGATATAAACGCAAAGAGGAAGGAGGGGGGATCGATTTGTAATAAAAACCTGTTTAATATCGGCCTCGTTCATCAGACAAAGGTTATTCTGACGGATTCAGTTATACAGAATTTCTGTCGATTGGAAAACTTCAGAGAAGAAACACTCGAAAAGTACTAGTATAATAAAGGGGTCGAAAATGTTTGGGGTAGCGTTGATGGGGCTGCGTCGAAAGGCCGTCTGGCTGGGGTCGGTCGTTGCTAGGGTCTCGAGGGTCGAGGGAGCGAGGACCGCGTCGTCAACTGCGGCCCAGGGGAGTCCAGGGCTGGCCAAAGAAGAGAGGGGTCGATCGGGGATGCGGAAGAGCTATGTCGTCGGAGTTGGAATGACCAAGGTAGGAAAATTGAAAATCGTGTCGGATGTAATGTTATTCAATCTAAATTTATATAGCGCAATTTGAGATTGTTGATGGTAATTAAAGATAATGTGCGACTCAGATGAGCTAGTGTGAATTGAAATTTTAAGTGTTTTTATATTGTGATGGTGGAGTGCAACCGTCAGTATTAAAAAGTCAGTATCAACAGTTTCATTAATGCATGCAAGTTATAGCCTACCAGGCTGTTGTGGGCTTGTGGCACATTTGTAGGGCACATAAAATGTGCTGTATTACATGGCTTCATATATACATGCATGCATACATGCATACATACTGTAATCGGATGAACCAGTTCTTGCTCCCACAGAGCTATCTAGGATTTGTTCTATGTAAATCACATTTTAGTGTTATTAATCTGTAAATTTGCATTTATGTGAATAAATTTTAAAAATTAGGTTATGTTACAGCTATTGCGCTTGTAACTTGCTTGTGGTTGTTTGGATTTCTGTTTTAGTTTGAGAAGCCGGGTCGAAGAGAAAACTTTGACTACCCTGACATGGCTCACGAAGCAGGTGACAGTTACTTCGTATTTTGAATGGGGAAATAGAACTGGTGTATGTTGGGTGTCATGCAGAAATTTCATAGGCTGGTTCCTTACGGAAAGATGATGATACCTTAAGGCTTAAGTAGTGCGTAAAGTAACGTATTCTTCCATTTATATATTGCCTTTTCAGTGGTTGTCTCCCGCTGTTATGCCAAACGTCTTTCCCCAGTGCAACCACAAAGCAGGTTGTCAACAGCACTTCGTTAAGGAGTGAATATAACTGAATAAGTATCATACACTTGTTTTGCACTTGAGATTGGAAGGTCTTAATTGAGGCACTTGGCACGCACACAGGGTGCGAGCATGCAATCATTGGATTGAAGATCGCTCGCTACAGAAAAGACCAGGTTGATTGTTTCTCCCACTGTTGTGTTGTTTTATGTGGGTGCTCGATAGTTTAGTGGTTAGCATGCAGGATTGTCAACCGTGAGGTGCGGGGTTCAAATCCCTGCTAGGGCAGAACTTTGGTTCTAGATTTCTGCTCCACCTGCATCCCTAGCCAACTCAGCCATAATGAGTACACTGACCGTACACTGTCAGTAGGAAGATGAGACGGTGAGAAAGGACCGGCAACCCGCCCTTGTGTGCCGAGCTGAGAAAATGAAGTTGCCGACACTTCATACCTGTGGCTGCCTCTCGGGGGATATGGCTCAAGGGACTGACTGCTCTTCTTAGTTATTGAAATGTTTGTGTTAATTGTTAGGAACAAGAGCGCTGAAGGAGGCTGGCTTGCAGTACGCTGACATTGAACAGGCAGTTGTTGGCTACTGCTATGGTATGTACTGATGCTATTGCTGATTGTAATTGTAATTGTTATCACCGATTTATATGGGATATGGTGCCTCTTGAAGATACGCCTGTTAGAGGTGATTCCGACCTAACAACAGGAAACCAGGATTGAAGAGGAGTGTTTTCAAGCTCTTGCAGAAGAGAGCTGTGAAGAAAGACCCCTAGGAACTTGTATTGTAGGCTAGGCAACCTAGTACATCTGAGTTGGACTGTAACCTTGGTTACTGCTGTGGTAGCCTAAGCACAGTAACCTTCGCTGTGGTTAAGCACTGTAACCATGGTTACTGCTGTGGTAACATAAGCACTGATTGTAATGGTTATTCTTGGTTTTACTAAATTGTTTTACTATGGTTGCTATTGACGTGGCTACTGTTTATATTAGACATGAAGTCCTACACTTTTGAAAGAAACTTAAGTATGCACATTGGTGTCTTGACTTTGTTTTGTTTTAGGAGAAACCACATGTGGCCAGAGGGCACTTTACGAGATTGGAATGACGGGAATACCAATTTACAATGTAAGCATTTCGACGTTTAACAGAACTTCTGATGATGTTGCTTTTGAGAGAACACTTTCTGTTGCCAGAGTGAGCTCAAAGACTGCGTTTCATTTGTTAACTGTTGATGTGGTTTATCTTTAGGTAAACAATGCCTGTGCCACTGGGTCGACTGCTCTGATGGTTGCAAGGCAGCTCGTTGAAGGAGGTGAGTTGGTCGGATTTCCAGAATATATACTTTAATATAATATAATTTATATTAATATAATACTCTATAATATGGTGCATGACCTTGACTCTGGAATGAAATAATATTCCAGATTACTTTATTGAAACAATTAGGAGTGATGAACCGTTCGTGTGTGTGTGTGTACCAGTTACGTGTGTACAGTTATGCAATTGAAACAATTCACATTCCCAGAACACAAATGACAGAAGACTAACTACTAACAGAACAGACAGCCTGCAAGAAAATACGGCGCTAATAGCAGCCTATTGTTTTAAAGCATGTCCGCCTACGGACCTCGAACTCGGTACCTCTCGCTCTCTATGCCAGTGTTTTAATGTGCTATCGGGTCTTCCAGATTACTTATCGTCTTGGTCAAGTAGAGTAGGAGTGATGATGTTTGTGTGTGTGTCTGACCATTGATGGTTTTTTGTTCCTCTTAAGAATCACACAAAAGCAATGCAAATTATTAATTATTATTATTAATTCCTAACTTCTATTGTGCTGGTGTTTAATGACTGGATACAATACAGTGCAACAGAATTTTGATACAACTGTTCAAATGTGTCATGTTATCTTGGGATCTCAACCTAAATTGATTAACCGTTTCACTTGTTTTTTAGGTTTTGCTGACTGTGTGATGGCAATGGGTTTCGAGAAAATGGAACGTGGTTCATTAGGGTTCAAGGTACACTTGTAATCTTGCCTAAAGCATCCCCGAACATTTATTGAGTTGTTTAAGATAAAGGACACCGAGTCTGTAGCTAGACCTAACACAATTTGGTGTTGGATTTTTGTCAAGTCCTTCGGAACTTTTCCATTTCAGTCTCCTCAGTCCTGAGTCGTGGCGCCCTTCAGTTCCCTGCCCATGGTTTGGGTGAGCAGAGGGAACTCCGAAGAAGAGTTTTATTGGAATGCAAGCTTCCCCATCGGGAACGAATTTCGAAAGCAGTGGGAAAACCGTTCCCACATGTTCCCACCCGCTTTAGCCCCTGACAGAGAGATTTCCGAAATCTAGGTCCTTTTCAGCAGCTGATAAAGTTTAAAAGGGGAGCTATATAAATTCCTCTGTTGTTCTTGTGCGTTTAGTACACAGACAGGGTCAATCCGATCGATAAACATGTGAAAGTGATGCAAGAACTGTTTGAACCGGCAACTTCTCCAATTACAGCTCAGATGTTTGCGAATGCTGGATTAGAACACATGAAAAAATACGGTAACTTTAAAAGTACTTCTTATTTAATAATTTTATTTTGCAATTATGTAAAGCGAGGACACATTTACATGGCTTTATAATGCATGGCTAATACGTGGCTAATGCATGGCTAATACGTGGCTAATGGATGGCTAATACGTGCTAATGCATATTTAGGCCAGTTGTGTTAGAATCAAATTAGCTTGGATCAGATAATTAAGTAATAAGTATCCATATTAAAATTCTTTCTGTTCTTAGTAAACTTAAATGAATGAATAGCTATGCATGTATGACTACTAGTCGGTTAGTGACTGCTAAATGACTGTGCTATTCATTGTTAACTGCTATTTTACTCTGCTATTCAACAATAACGGCTAATTTACTCTGCTATTCATGTACTAATTACTAATTTACTCTTCTATTAATTTATAACTGCTAATTTACTCTGCTATTCATTTATAACTGCTAATTTACTCTGCTGTTCATTTACTAACTGCTAATTAACTCTGTTATTCAGTTATGAATGTCAATTTACTCTGCAAATCAATTATAACTGTTAAGTTAGCATGCTGCTTTGAATGAAACATTAGCAGATTTGTAGTTGCTTTTGTGCAAAGTCATTCAACAGTACGTTCTTTTGCATTTTCCAGGGACGAAGCCGGAGCATTTCGCAAAAGTTGCCTGGAAGAATCACAAGCATTCGGTCAACAATCCGTAAGCATTTATTTTTATCCATCTAGTTTAACTTGCGGAAATCTTGCAATCTTGCTTGCTTGCTTGCTTGAGCCACAGGCTAAAAAGTCAAATCTTGCGACGATTAATTCGATCACTTACAATCATTCAGTCGTCGTGAAACTTGGCAGATAGACTCGCTCACAGACACTTCATTCTATAAAAATTTCAGCTCCCCAAAAAGGCTAGCTTATAGAATCGGGGACTCAACTTTTCGAATCGGGGAATCCCCTTTTCCGATACGCAGCGTTGCCATTGGCCATTTTGCCATTGGCCGCAACAAAAATTAGCAAATTATTTGCGCTGCCTCATTAAACGTGCTATGTCGTAAAATGAACGCGGACTATATATTTGTAGAGGTAACTGTTTCATAAGACCCATTATAGGATACTAGATGGATATAGTAAAAACATTTTGTTTTACGGGCTGTACTTTATTATATATTCTTCCTCTTACAAACCACCAACCAAGCATTCTGTGATTTAACACTTTAATGACGAGCTCCTTTGATTTCCCAATCACTTTAGTACACTCTCGTCATTGAAGTGTTAAAGTTTTACCTTCAGATCTCCTTGATGAGCATTGATGCTAAGTGCCTCTTAGAAGTTTGCCTCAGGTGCTATAGAAATGTTTATAAGTTTTCTTGACATCAACAGTGATGACAATTAATTCATGGTGTATTAATTAATTCATTGTGTATTAATAAAATTTAATTAATTGTATATTATTAATTCATGCGTCATATTGTCTATTAAGTAATTCATAGTGTATTAATAAAATTTAATTAATTGTATACTGATTAATTCATAGCATATTAATTAAAGTCATGATGTGTTAATTAATGCCTGTATTAATTAATTCATAGTGTATGGTAATTCATAGTGGCAATTAATTCAGGACTAATTAATTCATATTGTATTGTCTTTTCTTCGTAGGTATTCACAGTTTCAGGTTGAATTTGTGATTCCTTCAGTCACCGTCCGTTCATGACTTCCTGACCATTTGTTTAAGGGGCATGATAGGACTTGAGGTCACAAGGGTCAATTGGATTCCTTTGAATTTCTTTCCTTGTATTGCCGCACCTTTGAATCTGTTTTCAATAGATTGCCCTACCTTTGAATTCCTATCCTTCGATTGCCTTACCTTTGAATTTATTTCCTTTGAAATGTGAACTGACGTTGTTTTGTATTCATTGCTGATGAGGTCTTTGAAGTTGAAAGGTCCATCAAAGGAAGTTGCATTCAGTTGCTGGATTGCCATAGACAAGCACAATAGAATAGCACTAGAACAGAAATAGAATGGAATAGCATTGGAACAGGGATTGAATAGAATAGCATTGGGACAGGAATAGAATAGAATAGCATTGGAACAGGAATAGAATAGCATAGCATTAGAACAGGGAACAGAATAGAATAGCATTGGAACAGGAATAGAATAGAATAGCATTGAAACAGGAATAGAATAGCTTTGGAACAGAGATAGACTATCATTAGAACGTTGATAGAATAGATTAGAACAACATTGGAACAGAGATAGAATAAAATAGTATTGGAACAGGAATGAGGCTGTCCTATATATATTCGATCGGTTTTTTTCTTCTTTTAAAATGAACTTTCTTTATTTTGTCACTGAATGAGTCATATCTTGATGAAATGGTTTTGTCGATTGGCAGCCCAACGTCCGATGGAGCAGCGTGTGCGGTTATTGCGAGTGAAGACTTTGTTCGACAACACGACCTGATGCAACAGGCTGTGGAGATCGTTGTCCAGACCATGGCAACCGACCTTCCTTCGACCTTCAATGGAAAGAGCTGCATCACTATGGCAAGCTGATGTTTAAATGTATTTACCGATGGCTTTTGAACAATGCTAACATTTAAAAAAAAATTGTAATTAGGTTATAAATTGGGAGTGCTCAATAGTGCAGTGGTTAGCATGCTGGACTGTCAGTCGAGAGGTCGGGGGTTCAAATCCCCACAACTGGAAGAAATTAGGTTTGAGATTTCTGCTCCATCCATTGTTCTATTCTATTCTATCTCTTTTCTAATGCTATACTATTCTATCTTTGTTCCAGTGTTATTCTACTCTATTCTATCCCTGTTCTAATGATGTTCTATTGTATCTCTGTTCCAGTGCTATTCCATTCTATTCCTGTTCTAATGCTATTATACTCTATCCCTCTTCTAATTCTGTCCTAATGCTTTTCTATTCTATCTCTGTTCCAATGCTATTCTATTCCATTCTTCTTCCAATGCTATTTTATTCTATTCCTGTTTCAATGCTATGATATTCTATTGCATTATACACCAGCACTATAGAAGCTACTAATTAAAATTCATGACATGGCAGAACTGATGAAGCTGTGTGTTTTCTTTTCTGTACACTAGACCGGGTACGATATGAGCAAACGGGCTGCACAAGAAGCGTACAAAAAGGCAAGTGAGTAGAAGAGCCATGTTTTATTTGCAGTTAGGCTCCTACTGTGTAGGACCATGAGCAAGTCCTTTGCTCTTAATTGCTCGGGGCCATCGATTGATGCTTGGCCATTAGATAGTGGTGCTTAAAAATAAATAATAATAATAATAAATAATAATAATAATGGCTAATACGTGGCTAATGCATGGCTAATACGTGGCTAATGCATGGCTAATACGTGGCTAATTCATGGCTAATATGTGGCTAATGCATGATGTCTGTCATCTGATTTACCACTGGATGTATGATGTGGTCTTTGTAGACGTTGCAGTTGGTGACGTCGATGTCGTTGAACTTCACGACTGCTTCTCAACGAATGAACTTCTGACCTATGAAGCGATTGGTCTCTGCTCCGAAGGTTACCACTGTGTATTGGCTATGTAAAGAGCTATTGAAAAGGGTTATTGAAATGAGTTATTGAAAAGAGTTAGTTATTGAAAAGAGTTATTGAAAAGAGTTATTGAAAAGAGTTATTGAAAACAGTTATTGAAAAACAGTTATTGAAAAGAGTTATTGAAAAGAGTTATTGAAAAGAGTTATTGAAAAGAGTCATTGAAAAGAGTTATTGAAAGAGTTATTGAAAACAGTTATTGAAAACAGTTATTGAAAGAGTTATTGAAAACAGTTATTGAAAAGAGTTATTGAAAAGAGTTATTGAAAGCAGTTATTGAAAAGAGTTATTGAAAAGTTAGTTATTGAAAAGATTTATTGAAAAGAGTTATTGAAAACAGTTATTGAAAAGAGTTATTGAAAACAGTTATTGAAAAGATTTATTGAAAAGAGTTATTGAACAGATTTATTGAAAAGAGTTATTGAAAAAGTTATTGAAAACAGTTATTGAAAAGAGTTATTGAAAAGAGTTATTGAAAAGAGTTATTGAAAAGAGTTATTGAAAACAGTTATTGAAAACAGTTATTGAAAACAGTTATTGAAAAGAGTTATTGAAAAGAGTTGTTGAAAGAGTTATTGAAAAGAGTTATTGAAAAGAGTTATTGAAAGAGTTATTGAAACAGAGTTATTGAATTAGAGTTATTAAAACGAGTTATTGAAAGCAGTTACTGAAAAGAGTTATTGAAAAGAGTTATTGAAAAGAGTTATTGAAAAGAAAAAGAGTTATTGAAAGAGTTATTGAAAAGAGTTATTGAAAACAGTTATTGAAAACAGTTATTGAAAGCAGTTATTGAAAAGAGTTATTGAAAAGAGTTATTGAAAGAGTTATTGAAAAGAGTTATTGAAAGAGTTATTGAAAAGAGTTATTGAAAAGAGTTATTGAAAAGAGTTATTGAAAAGAGTTATTGAAAAGAGTTATTGAAAGAGTTATTGAAAAGAGTTATTGAAAGCAGTTATTGAAAACAGTTATTGAAAACAGTTATTGAAAACAGTTATTGAAAACAGTTATTGAAAAGAGTTATTGAAAACAGTTATTGAAAAGATTTATTGAAAATTGAGATATTGAAAAGAGTTATTGAAAGAGTTATTGAAAAGAGTTATTGAAAAAAGAGTTATTGAAAAGAGTTATTGAAAAGAAAGAGTTATTGAAAAGAGTTATTGAAAGAGTTATTGAAAAAACAGTTATTGAAAAGAGTTATTGAAAAGAGTTATTGAAAAGAGTTATTGAAAACAGTTATTGAAAAGAGTTATTGAAAGAGTTATTGAAAAGAGTTATTGAAAGAGCATTGAAAAGAGTTATTGAAAGAGTTATTGAAAAGAGTTATTGAAAGAGTTATTGAAAGAGTTATTGAAAAGAGTTATTGAAAAGAGTTATTGAAAAGAGTTATTGAAAAGAAAGTTATTGAAAAGAGTTATTGAAAAGGAGTTATTGAAAAGAGTTATTGAAAAGAGTTATTGAAAAGTTATTGAAAAGAGCTATTGAAAGAGTTATTGAAAGAGTTATTGAAAAGAGTTATTGAAAAGAGTTATTGAAAACAGTTATTGAAAACAGTAAAAGAGTTATTGAAAAGAGTTACTGAAAAGAGTTATTGAAAGAGTTGGTTATTGAAAAGAGTTATTGAAAAGAGTTATTGAAAAGAGTTATTGAAACAATTTTCGAAAAGAGTTATTGAAAACAATTATTGAAAAGAGTTATTGAATGAGTTATTGAAAAAGAGTTATTGAAAAGAGTTATTGAGAGACTTATTGAAAAGAGCTATTGAAAAGAGTTATTGAAAGAGTTATTGAAAAGAGTTATTGAAAGAGTTGTTGAAAAGAGTTATTGAAAAGTTTTATTGAAAGAGGTATTGAAAACAATTATTGAAAAGAGTTATTGAAAGAGTTATTGAAAAGAGTTATTGAAAGAGTTATTGAAAGAGTTATTGAAAGAGTTGTTGAAAGAGTTATTGAAAAGAGTTATTGAAAAGAGTTACTGAAAGAGTTATTGAAAGAGTTATTGAAAAGAGTTATTGAAAACAATTATTGAAAAGAGTTATTGAAAACAATTATTGAAAAGAGTTATTGAATGAGTTATTGAAAAGAGTTATTGAAAAGAGTTATTGAAAAGAGTTATTGAGAGACTTATTGAAAAGAGTTATTGAAAAGAGTTATTGAAAAGAGTTATTGAAAAGAGTTATTGAAAAGAGTTATTGAAAAGAGTTATTGAAAGAGTTATTGAAAAGTTATTGAAAAGAGTTATTGAAAAGAGTTATTGAAAAGAGTTATTGAAAAGAGTTATTGAAAAGTTATTGAAAAGAGTTATTGAAAAGAGTTATTGAAAACAGTTATTGAAAAGAGTTATTGAAAAGAGTTATTGAAAGAGTTATTGAAAAGAGTTATTGAAAAGAGTTATTGAAAAGAGTTATTGAAAGAGTTATTGAAAAGAGTTATTGAAAAGAGTTATTGAAAAGAGTTATTGAAAAGAGTTATTGAAAAGAGTTATTGAAAGAGTTATTGAAAAGAGTTATTGAAAAGAGTTATTGAAAACAGTTATTGAAAAGAGTTATTGAAAAGAGTTATTGAAAAGAGTTATTGAAAAGAGTTATTGAAAAGAGTTATTGAAAAGAGTTATTGAAAAGAGTTATTGAAAAGAGTTATTGAAAGAGTTATTGAAAAGAGTTATTGAAAAGAGTTATTGAAAACAGTTATTGAAAAGAGTTATTGAAAACAGTTATTGAAAAGAGTTATTGAAAAGAGTTATTGAAAAGAGTTATTGAAAGAGTTATTGAAAAGAGTTATTGAAAAGAGTTATTGAAAGAGTTATTGAAAAGAGTTATTGAAAAGAGTTATTGAAAAGAGTTATTGAAAAGAGTTATTGAAAAGAGTTATTGAAAAGAGTTATTGAAAAGAGTTATTGAAAAGAGTTATTGAAAAGAGTATTGAAAGAGTTATTGAAAAGAGTTATTGAAAAGAGTTATTGAAAGAGTTATTGAAAAGAGTTATTGAAAAGAGTTATTGAAAACAGTTATTGAAAACAGTTATTGAAAACAGTTATTGAAAACAGTTATTGAAAGAGTTATTGAAAAGAGTTATTGAAAAGAGTTATTGAAAAGAGTTATTGAAAAGAGTTATTGAAAGAGTTATTGAAAAGAGTTATTGAAAAGAGTTATTGAAAAGAGTTATTGAAAAGAGTTATTGAAAAGAGTTATTGAAAAGAGTTATTGAAAGAGTTATTGAAAACAGTTATTGAAAACAGTTATTGAAAACAGTTATTGAAAACAGTTATTGAAAACAGTTATTGAAAAGAGTTATTGAAAAGAGTTATTGAAAAGAGTTATTGAAAAGAGTTATTGAAAAGAGTTATTGAAAAGAGTTATTGAAAAGAGTTATTGAAAAGAGTTATTGAAAAGAGTTATTGAAAGAGTTATTGAAAGAAAGTTATTGAAAAGAGTTATTGAAAAGAGTTATTGAAAAGAGTTATTGAAAGAGTTATTGAAAAGAGTTATTGAAAACAGTTATTGAAAACAGTTATTGAAAACAGTTATTGAAAACAGTTATTGAAAACAGTTATTGAAAACAGTTATTGAAAAGAGTTATTGAAAAGAGTTATTGAAAGAGTTATTGAAAAGAGTTATTGAAAGAGTTATTGAAAAGAGTTATTGAAAAGAGTTATTGAAAGAGTTATTGAAAAGAGTTATTGAAAAGAGTTATTGAAAAGAGTTATTGAAAGAGTTATTGAAAAGAGTTATTGAAAAGAGTTATTGAAAAGAGTTATTGAAAAGAGTTATTGAAAAGAGTTATTGAAAAGAGTTATTGAAAACAGTTATTGAAAAGAGTTATTGAAAAGAGTTATTGAAAAGAGTTATTGAAAAGAGTTATTGAAAGAGTTATTGAAAAGAGTTATTGAAAAGAGTTATTGAAAGAGTTATTGAAAAGAGTTATTGAAAAGAGTTATTGAAAAGAGTTATTGAAAAGTTATTGAAAAGAGTTATTGAAAAGAGTTATTGAAAAGAGTTATTGAAAAGAGTTATTGAAAACAGTTATTGAAAACAGTTATTGAAAACAGTTATTGAAAACAGTTATTGAAAACAGTTATTGAAAAGAGTTATTGAAAATAGTTATTGAAAAGAGTTATTGAAAACAGTTATTGAAAGAGTTATTGAAAAGAGTTATTGAAAAGAGTTATTGAAAGAGTTATTGAAAAGAGTTATTGAAAAGAAAGAGTTATTGAAAAGAGTTATTGAAAAGAGTTATTGAAAAGAGTTATTGAAAAGAGTTATTGAAAACAGTTATTGAAAACAGTTATTGAAAAGAGTTATTGAAAGAGTTATTGAAAACAGTTATTGAAAAGAGTTATTGAAAAGAGTTATTGAAAAGAGTTATTGAAAGAGTTATTGAAAAGAGTTATTGAAAAGAGTTATTGAAAAGAGTTATTGAAAGAGTTATTGAAAGAGTTATTGAAAAGAGTTATTGAAAACAGTTATTGAAAAGAGTTATTGAAAACAGTTATTGAAAAGAGTTATTGAAAAGAGTTATTGAAAAGAGTTATTGAAAAGAGTTATTGAAAGAGTTATTGAAAAGAGTTATTGAAAAGAGTTATTGAAAAGAGTTATTGAAAAGAGTTATTGAAAAGAGTTATTGAAAACAGTTATTGAAAACAGTTATTGAAAAGAGTTATTGAAAAGAGTTATTGAAAAGAGTTATTGAAAAGAGTTATTGAAAGAGTTATTGAAAAGAGTTATTGAAAAGAGTTATTGAAAAGAGTTATTGAAAAGAGTTATTGAAAAGAGTTATTGAAAAGAGTTATTGAAAAGAGTTATTGAAAAGAGTTATTGAAAAGAGTTATTGAAAAGAGTTATTGAAAACAGTTATTGAAAAGAGTTATTGAAAACAGTTATTGAAAAGAGTTATTGAAAAGAGTTATTGAAAAGAGTTATTGAAAAGAGTTATTGAAAGAGTTATTGAAAAGAGTTATTGAAAAGAGTTATTGAAAGAGTTATTGAAAAGAGTTATTGAAAAGAGTTATTGAAAAGAGTTATTGAAAAGAGTTATTGAAAGAGTTATTGAAAACAGTTATTGAAAAGAGTTATTGAAAAGAGTTATTGAAAAGAGTTATTGAAAGAGTTATTGAAAAGAGTTATTGAAAAGAGTTATTGAAAAGAGTTATTGAAAAGAGTTATTGAAAAGAGTTATTGAAAGAGTTATTGAAAGAGTTATTGAAAAGAGTTATTGAAAAGAGTTATTGAAAAGAGTTATTGAAAAGAGTTATTGAAAAGAGTTATTGAAAAGAGTTATTGAAAAGAGTTATTGAAAAGAGTTATTGAAAAGAGTTATTGAAAAGAGTTATTGAAAAGAGTTATTGAAAAGAGTTATTGAAAAGAGTTATTGAAAAGAGTTATTGAAAAGAGTTATTGAAAAGAGTTATTGAAAAGAGTTATTGAAAAGAGTTATTGAAAAGAGTTATTGAAAAGAGTTATTGAAAAGAGTTATTGAAAGAGTTATTGAAAAGAGTTATTGAAAAGAGTTATTGAAAGAGTTATTGAAAAGAGTTATTGAAAGAGTTATTGAAAAGAGTTATTGAAAAGAGTTATTGAAAAGAGTTATTGAAAAGAGTTATTGAAAAGAGTTATTGAAAAGAGTTATTGAAAAGAGTTATTGAAAAGAGTTATTGAAAAGAGTTATTGAAAAGAGTTATTGAAAAGAGTTATTGAAAACAGTTATTGAAAAGAGTTATTGAAAACAGTTATTGAAAAGAGTTATTGAAAAGAGTTATTGAAAAGAGTTATTGAAAAGAGTTATTGAAAAGAGTTATTGAAAAGAGTTATTGAAAGAGTTATTGAAAAGAGTTATTGAAAAGAGTTATTGAAAAGAGTTATTGAAAAGAGTTATTGAAAAGAGTTATTGAAAAAGAGTTATTGAAAAGAGTTATTGAAAAGAGTTATTGAAAAGAGTTATTGAAAAGAGTTATTGAAAAGAGTTATTGAAAAGAGTTATTGAAAAGAGTTATTGAAAACAGTTATTGAAAAGAGTTATTGAAAAGAGTTATTGAAAGAGTTATTGAAAAGAGTTATTGAAAAGAGTTATTGAAAAGAGTTATTGAAAAGAGTTATTGAAAAGAGTTATTGAAAAGAGTTATTGAAAAGAGTTATTGAAAAGAGTTATTGAAAAGAGTTATTGAAAAGAGTTATTGAAAACAGTTATTGAAAAGAGTTATTGAAAAGAGTTATTGAAAAGAGTTATTGAAAAGAGTTATTGAAAAGAGTTATTGAAAAGAGTTATTGAAAAGAGTTATTGAAAAGAGTTATTGAAAAGAGTTATTGAAAAGAGTTATTGAAAAGAGTTATTGAAAAGAGTTATTGAAAAGAGTTATTGAAAAGAGTTATTGAAAAGAGTTATTGAAAAGAGTTATTGAAAACAGTTATTGAAAAGAGTTATTGAAAAGAGTTATTGAAAAGAGTTATTGAAAAGAGTTATTGAAAAGAGTTATTGAAAAGAGTTATTGAAAAGAGTTATTGAAAAGAGTTATTGAAAAGAGTTATTGAAAAGAGTTATTGAAAGAGTTATTGAAAAGAGTTATTGAAAAGAGTTATTGAAAAGAGTTATTGAAAAGAGTTATTGAAAAGAGTTATTGAAAACAGTTATTGAAAACAGTTATTGAAAAGAGTTATTGAAAAGAGTTATTGAAAAGAGTTATTGAAAAGAGTTATTGAAAAGAGTTATTGAAAAGAGTTATTGAAAAGAGTTATTGAAAAGAGTTATTGAAAAGAGTTATTGAAAAGAGTTATTGAAAAGAGTTATTGAAAAGAGTTATTGAAAAGAGTTATTGAAAAGAGTTATTGAAAAGAGTTATTGAAAAGAGTTATTGAAAAGAGTTATTGAAAAGAGTTATTGAAAAGAGTTATTGAAAAGAGTTATTGAAAACAGTTATTGAAAAGAGTTATTGAAAAGAGTTATTGAAAACAGTTATTGAAAAGAGTTATTGAAAAGAGTTATTGAAAGAGTTATTGAAAAGAGTTATTGAAAAGAGTTATTGAAAAGAGTTATTGAAAGAGTTATTGAAAAGAGTTATTGAAAAGAGTTATTGAAAACAGTTATTGAAAAGAGTTATTGAAAAGTTAGTTATTGAAAAGAGTTATTGAAAACAGTTATTGAAAAGAGTTATTGAAAACAGTTATTGAAAAGAGTTATTGAAAAGAGTTATTGAAAAGAGTTATTGAAAAGAGTTATTGAAAGAGTTATTGAAAGAGTTATTGAAAAGAGTTATTGAAAAGAGTTATTGAAAAGAGTTATTGAAAAGAGTTATTGAAAAGAGTTATTGAAAAGAGTTATTGAAAAGAGTTATTGAAAGAGTTATTGAAAGAGTTATTGAAAAGAGTTATTGAAAAGAGTTATTGAAAAGAGTTATTGAAAGAGTTATTGAAAAGAGTTATTGAAAAGAGTTATTGAAAGAGTTATTGAAAAGAGTTATTGAAAGAGTTATTGAAAAGAGTTATTGAAAAGAGTTATTGAAAAGAGTTATTGAAAAGAGTTATTGAAAAGAGTTATTGAAAAGAGTTATTGAAAGAGTTATTGAAAAGAGTTATTGAAAAGAGTTATTGAAAAGAGTTATTGAAAAGAGTTATTGAAAAGAGTTATTGAAAAGAGTTATTGAAAAGAGTTATTGAAAAGAGTTATTGAAAAGAGTTATTGAAAAGAGTTATTGAAAAGAGTTATTGAAAAGAGTTATTGAAAAGAGTTATTGAAAAGAGTTATTGAAAAGAGTTATTGAAAAGAGTTATTGAAAAGAGTTATTGAAAAGAGTTATTGAAAAGAGTTATTGAAAAGAGTTATTGAAAAGAGTTATTGAAAAGAGTTATTGAAAAGAGTTATTGAAAAGAGTTATTGAAAAGAGTTATTGAAAAGAGTTATTGAAAAGAGTTATTGAAAAGAGTTATTGAAAAGAGTTATTGAAAAGAGTTATTGAAAGAGTTATTGAAAGAGTTATTGAAAAGAGTTATTGAAAAGAGTTATTGAAAGAGTTATTGAAAAGAGTTATTGAAAGAGTTATTGAAAAGAGTTATTGAAAAGAGTTATTGAAAAGAGTTATTGAAAAGAGTTATTGAAAAGAGTTATTGAAAGAGTTATTGAAAAGAGTTATTGAAAAGAGTTATTGAAATAGTTATTGAAAGAGTTATTTAAAAGAGTTATTGAAAAAGAGTTATTGAAAGAGTTATTGAAAGAATTTATTGAAAGAGTTATTGGAAAAGAGCTTATTGAAAAGAGTTATTGAAAGAGTTATTGAAAAGAGTTATTGAAAAGAGTTATTGAAGAGAGTTATTGAAAAGATTTATTGAAAGAGTTATTGAAAAGAGTTATTGAAAGAGTTATTGAAAAGAGTTATTGAAAGAGTTATTGAAAAGAGTTATTGAAAAGAGTTATTGAAAAGAGTTATTGAAAAGAGTTACTGAAAAGTTATTGAAAGAGTTACTGAAAAGAGTTATTGAAAAGAGTTATTGAAAAGTTATTGAAAAGAGTTATTGAAAAGCGTTATTGAAAAGAGTTATTGAAAGAGTTATTGAAAGCAGTTATTGAAAGTGTTCTTGAAAAGAGTTATCCAGAAGCATTACAGATGCGAGTTATTGAAAAGATGTATCTGCAAGAGATATTGAAAAGAGTTCTCCACCAGAGTTGTTGAGTCTCTATTGTCGGATGTTCTAGACTTAACGCTAACTAATACAACTCAACACTGTGTATAGAACGTCTACCTTTTATTAATCATAATGCACTAAGATATAGCTTACGCAAACCATGGGCATGAAGTGCTAGCGACTTCATTTTCTTAGCTTCGGCATATGACGGCAGGTGGGCAGCCCTCTCCCTCGCCGTCTCATCTTCCCACCGACATTATACGGTCAGTGCAATCATTATAGTTGAGTCGTCGGCTAATGGAACATTAAAATAGCACCACTCTAAGAGCAAACGAGACCAGAGGCGCTCTCTGCGTCATAGACCAACAAACGATGTTAAATAGATTCCATAGATGTGTTAATAGCTCACCCGAAGGCGTGACATCACTTCCGTCCTGCGCAGTCGAAGTTGCCGAGGTGTGTCTTAGTAGAACAGAGGAACTTATGAGAACGATTAAACCCAGAAGGAATCGACCTCCGAACATCGAGAGTTGAAATCCTTTTGTCGGATTCATTGTGAAGAGATGTTTCTGTAGAATAGTTCGCTAACCTCCAAACGAATCCAATCCAACGAACGATTGTAAGACACCGGTTGTAAGAAATATTGTGCACAACTGACGTACAGTATGTACTATGTAATGTAATATAACGTAATTGTGTATGTTGTATGTGTTTGTATGTTTGTTTGTTTCTTTGTTTATTGGAGTTTGTGTGTATGAGTTCTTATCGAAGGATGTATGAGTTTGCAAGTGTGTATGTAAGTATGTATATATGTATGCGATGCAAATACGTATTTGCGTTTCTATGTATGTATGTATGTATGTATGTATGTATGTATATGTATGTATGTATGTATGTATGTATGTATGTATGTATGTATGTATGTATGTATGTATGTATGTATGTATGTATGTATGTATGTATGTATGTATGTATGTATGTATGTATGAATGTATGTATGTATGTATGTATGTATGTATGTATGTATGTATGTATGTATGTATGTATGTATGTATGTATGTATGTATGTATGTATGTATGTATGTATGTATGTATGTATGTATGTATGTATGTATGTATGTATGTATGTACGTATGCACGTATGTATTTATGTATGTATGTATATTAATTCCGACGCAACTAACGATATCTCCAGATCCTTCCTTCGCTCTGTGAAATCCAATCCTTGACAGATCAGTCCACGTCGTTAAAATCGTTCTTCACAGCGTGTATCTCTGCATACACACACAGACCATCTTCCCTCGCGTATAAATCCTTCTCTTTCCAACTAACTTAACATTTGAACGTCTGGCTGCAGCACCAAATGCCTTGCGCTGTTCTTAGTCCAACCCAGGGGCCACCAGCGCCACGCTGCGGCCGACGATGAACATTACCGTAAACCATCTAAGTTAAGCCTCGCTTTGTGCGGCTTTTGCCAGCGCATGATCGTTGCTGTAGAGCGCATGGATGCGAATTGGTTGCGGGTTCTAACATGGTTGTTGTGCACGGTAGCTTAGTGGTTTGACTGCTGCACTGTCAATCGTAATCGTAATCGTAATCTCCAAACTTCTAAAGCGCCACTCGAAAGCCAAGCGCAGGGCACCAGCTTATTCACGAGCGCTGCGTCTAATCAGAGGGGTTGTCCAAAAGAGTAGTCCGAGGGAGGTCCGAGTCCGGTTTCCAGGGGATCAGAGAGGGCACAGCAGATGTTAAGGCGGGTGTCTTTTAGGTCGAGGATTGGAAGGTACAGGATCAGGTGAGTCAGGATAAGAGTGGGGTCTGCTGTTCAAATCCCACCAGAGGAGAATTGATCTGTTTCGAATCGACAAAAGCCTTGTGCATTATGAAAACGGCGCTATAGAAATCGATATTAGTGTCTGAGATTCCTGGTCACGTGAATTCGACAACGTACTTGATATACACGGCAAACCGCACGAAACAAAATTCAAACTGACATAGATGCAGTATTCGAGCATTTACGGTAATCATATCAGAATACACTCTCACAGCCCATTTAAAAATGTATGCATACATATGCATATATATATATATATATAATTTTTATATGTATATGTATATACTTACATGTATACATAATTATACATAAACCCATAAATATATATATAATGTATATACATATGCATATATATATTAATTTAATATACTTGGGAGAGTTCAAAGGTGCTTATTATGGGTTGTCAGAATCCGTATAAGAAATTATCT
>JACEVL010000905.1:65641-108141 GCA_020284085.1 Aporrectodea caliginosa | reverse complement strand
CAATAATTGCCTATTAATAAATGTTTGCTTTCAACACCAATCTCTCGTTCAGTGTATTAGCTGCAGCCTGCAGAAATTGACACAGTTTTAGTTCTACGTCTTCCTATCGAGAATTAAAATTTAAAAAAATCTCTAAAATTTTGCTTTTATAAGACGCATCATATTTAAACAGCGCCTTATACTGAAACCCTCTTCTGATTTTATTTGGGAAATGTAGTCTACCTCTTTTGGAAGAGCCCACTAAAACGGTTAAGAGTTCTCGGGTGCAGAAGAGATCCCTTTTTAAATCGGAATAACCAGAAAACGCACTCTACGATTGACCGACATACAGGCCGAACGCGTCAACGGATGTCAGAAAACATTTCCGCTGTCGAATTCTATCCGTCGACGCGATACAAATCGGTTTTCTTGTTTTGACAGCTTCGAGAATCATGTCGAGATGGAAACGTTTGAGCGACTGTTCTGCAACGGAGCTTTCGTTACGTAGCGTTGGGTGCTCTCGACAGAGGCAGAGAGGGAGGCAGAGAGGAGGTAGAAGGGGAGGTAGAGAGAGAGAGAGAGAGGAGGAGACAGAGAGGGAGGGAGGTAGAGAGGAAAACAGAGAGACAGACAGGAGGGAGGCAGAGAGGGAGGTAGAAATGGAGGTAGAGAGAGAGGGAGGCAGAGAGACAGAGAGAGGGAGGGAGGGAGGTAGAGAGGAAGGCAGCGAGACAGACAGGGATGGAGGCAGAGAGGGAGGCAGAGAGGGAGGCAGAGAGTCAGGCAGGGAGGGAGGTAAAGAGGGAGGGAGGGAGGCAGAGAGTAAGGCAGAAGGGGAGGCAGAGAAGAAGGCATGGAGAGACGCAGAGAGGGAGGTAGAGGGTGGCAGAGAGGAGGCAGGGAGGCAGAGAGGGAAATAGGGAGGGAGTCAGAGCGGGAGGTAGAGAGAGATGCAGGGATGGGAGGCAGATAGGGAGGGACGTAAAGTGGGAGGGAGGCAGAGGTTGAGGCAGAGAGGCATGATAGAGTGAGGCAGAGAGGGAGCCATGGAAGAAGGCAGGGAGATAGAGAGGGACGTAGAGAGGGAGGCAGGGTGGTAAACAAGGAGACAGAGGGGGAGGTATTGACTAAGGCAAGGAGCAAGACAGGGAAGAAGGCAGGTAAGAAGGCTAGGAGGTAGAGGCGGAGGCACGGAGAAAGAAAAGGAGGGAAGCGGGAAGGTAAGAAGGAAGGCGAGTGTTTGGTCGGAGGGAGGAGCCACATGACCCACTTGTTATTCTTCAGCTTAGAAATAAACGCAAACGAAAACGCCTAGCGTTAATCAACACACACCAGAGACAAACGAAGACAATAAGAGAGACAGCAGGACGAGCAGACAGGCAGGCAGACAAACAGACGGACGGACGTATTACATGTAAGTCACCTGAGCAGAATGAATCAGACATATAGATACATATATGCAGAATCAATATTCGTTTAATTTCAAAATAATCCCGTTGACAAAACGCAACAGGTTACAAGTAACACAATTATCTAAAAGAGTCAGGCTAACGTTAATAATTCTAGACAAATACAAGTAATTATAATTATAAGACAATTAATTAATATGTATCTTTAAACAACATACGTGGTATGTAATTACATTTATCGCTGAAGGCAGCAAAGAAGGACAGTCAAACAGATTACCTAACGTATGTTTAACGCAAATGATATAGGGCCTAGAGAAATCATTTTAGAGGTGTCTAAACTTCAGACGACAGAATTCATTCAGTGTGAAACTTTGATATTCACAATAATAATAATTTCCTCACATAACCTTTTCCCTCACAGTTCGTGATCTGGGACTTTCTCTTGACTCCGAGCTTACTTTATCTCAACATGTGAACTCAATTGCACGGAGTTGTTATTATCAGCTTCGTCAGCTTCGAGTGGTCTCTCGCTCTCTCTCTCATGATGCAGTTGTGGTCCTTGTTCATGCCTTTGTTACTAGTCGCATTGACCACTGTTCCTCACTACTTGCTGGCCTTCCCCTTGGTGTTTTGGGGCGACTAGATCGAGTTCTACGCTCGGCTGCTCGGCTTATTGAAGTTATTGGACGGCTTCCTAAGTACTCTCCTGTCTCTGCATACATGCGTGATGTGTTGCATTGGCTGCCTGTGTCTCAGCGTATCTCATATCGCATTGCTGCTCTTGTTTCTCGTTGTGTTCTTGGCTGCGCTCCATCTTACTTGCGTGATCTTTGCCGCCCAGTGTCTGATGTTCCAGCGCGTCGGGTGCTTCGCTCTGCGACGAGGGGTGAGTTCCTTGTTCCACGGACTCGCTTGGTTATTAGGCAGCGCCGTGCTTTCTCGGTTGTTGGCCCTTCCATTTGGAATGACCTACCACTTAAGCTCCGTTTTTACTTTTAAGCCATCTGACAGGGTTCTACAAGTCCCTCAAGTCTTTTTCTTTAGTCGTGGCTGGGCCGGGAGCGCTCCTGAGTAGTTTCTTGAAGGGGCGCTATATAAATGCTCTGAATGAATGAATGAATGAATTGCCTCAGTTAGTGTTAGTTAATTAAGCATTAGATTGTGTTTCCATTATAGAGCGATATCTTTATGCAACCAAGGCCGCCTAACGCATTCACTGCAAATTAAACGTAATCGATGTTTATATAACGCCCATCGGAATCTTTTAAGAGGTGTTCAACACCTAAACGACGCGCTGCAGTGGTTTCCCAGTCGCCTGTAGTAAACTGTCGTCGTTAAAGTGTTAAAAGTAGGACAGAATAATTGGATTAGTCATTCAGTTTGCAAATTTCCTATTCATTATGCATCGGCGAGTGGCATAGGCAGTAAATTATTAGACACTGTTTCCATGTTTTAGCGACATCTTGGGGCAGCCATGGCCGTTGATTTATCGATCACAGTTTGACGTTAACGGTGGAAGGTCATTTCCAATTATTGGTTCGTTAGTTGCTTTTTTAACGACGCTATGTCCTATCAAAGATCTTTAGGGTCATCCTCCTACATCATCGAGACATTGTACTGGCACTACCAGAATACGGGCAGTTGTTGAGTTATGGTCTGCTGTGTACTCATGTTATCGATGATTATCCTTCCAATTTTAGATTCCATTGTAAAACGGCTGCCATGGCAGGGCCGTCGACTTTACGTTACCAACTAGTAAATCGCAAATACACACATTTTGGATGGATCCACAGTTTAACGGCAGCTTATGACAACATAGGCCGTTGCCGCCGACAAAGATTATTTTTGACATATTACAGCTCTACACACATTTTCTTTTGGGCCGTCACACTTATTAGGGCGAGAGTGAAATTAAAAGAGGTGTGTAAAATTGTTCGTAGTTAGCTCGATATTTGGGGTTATTATCTATCTTCGAGGAGTTGCTAAATGAAGAAAATCGAAAGGAGCCTCTAGTGGAAACCCACCCTGTTGAAGGACCGGAAAAAAAGAAAGAAGGGACGGCGAGGGAGAGAACTGGCCATGCACCCGCCGTCATATATAGGCCGAGGCTAACATATGGTATAGTGTCAGGCTCAAGCCTGAAGAAAGGAGAAGGGCGACGCTAATCATCTTTGCTTCGACACATTGCTTTTAACGGCAACTAACCATGAAATAGCTTACAATTCAAACTTAAATGGCTGCTTATCAGTATTTTGCTTAATGGATTTGAGGATGAATTCGAATAGTTTCAACTCAGCGTATACGACATCAAAGGCCGTTGACTTCTATTGTAAAAAATGTTTTGAATAGTTTTCACAGTAGCAATAATTCCTATAGAATTAGAAAATTTCAGATATAGCCTACATTAGTTTTCTATTTAACGATACTGTGTCATTACAAAGATAATTAGCATCGCCCTCCTTCTACCTCCAGGCTCGGGGCTGGCACCACTGGATACATCATGAAACCGTCATTCCTACAACAGTTAGTGCTTGTTAGATTATTCTTCCATTGTTTAACGGCTGCCAAGGCCGTTGACCTTACGTTACCAAACACTACTTCAATCCTCACGGGCGCGTAAGGCAGCATCAATAATACTGTTTTCGTTGTCGTATAATTGTACTTATAGAGTGAAAATAAATGTTAAAAGAGGTGTTTTAAAACGATGCGGTGATTGAAATGTCTAAAACTGTTTTGAAACAGTAATTGTAAAACTATATTTATGTTATCTAGATAGCGATTAGTGCTTATTAGATTTTCTTTGCATTGTTTAGCGACATCTTTAGGCAGTCAAGGCATTGACGTCTTGATCGTAGACAATAAAATAGTTGGAGGGCTACGGGAATCCTGGAAACGATAAGCATGATTGATATTAAAGCGACTAAGCGCTGTCTCATACAATAATAATTGCAATTATCATTATGATGATGATGATGATGATGATGATGATGATGATGATGATGATGATGATGATGATGATGATGATGATGATGATGATGATGATGATGATGATGATGATGATGATGATGATGATGATGATGATGATGATAAAAATAATAATAATAATAATTATTATTATTGATATTATTATTATTATTATTATTATTATTATTATTATTATATTTATTATAAGACGATTTTTATAGCGCCGTAGCAAAACCGAGGTCGATGAAAATGACGCCGTATATGAGTTCAAATAGTCAATGCTAGTCGTATGAAAAGTTGAAAAGATAAGTCTTGAGCTGTGGTTTGAATATTCATTCATTCATTCATTTCAGAGATTTATATAGCGCCCCTTCAAGATTATCTACTCAGAAGCGCTCCCGACTCAACCCCGGCTAAAGAGAACAGTCTTCAGGTTAGAGAAGAATGTGGCCGCAAGGGCTCTATGCATTAGGCGTAGATCCGCAGGAAGCTCATTCCAGATTGCAGGGCCAGCAACAGAAAAGGCACGGCGCTGCATAATAGAGGTCCGTGACCGGGGAACAAGAAGCTCAACCTGCTTAGAGGAGCGAAGAGAACCACGGCGCTGGACGCTTAGGGTGGAGCAGCACAGCTCCTGTAAGTAAACAGGGGCCACACCCTCGAGGCAGCGCCAGACCAAGGCGGAGATCCGGTAGGTTATCCGCTGCGGGAAAGGGAGCCAATGCAAGACATCCCGCATGTAATCACTAACATGGCCGAATCTTGCGATGCGGCCAATGAGGCGTGCCGCCGCTCGCATGACCCGAACCAAGCACCCAACCCGAGCCGCCGGAAGACCCATATCTCCAGATATTCCTCACGTGATCGAGAAGACTGTTCCACACAGTGGGTCCAGCAGCAGATAGGCAACAGTCACCAAAACTCGTAACAGAGCGCGGTTCCAGCCATTGAATCTTCGATGAGGATCGTAAATTATTAGCGGACATCTGTTCTAGTTGTTTATTATTATTACTCAAAGGTTTAACGTCGCCTTATGACATCAAAGGCCGTTGACGACAATTCACAATGTAAGCTTATACCATACAATGAAAACGAGAAATTTAACGTCCAAACGACACCATTTAAAGGTGTCAAAATAAATCCTTACAATGTCACAAAATTCAATGTTAAACGACATAAAGTAATGCATCGGTTAGGCCTACTTTCTGTGATACACACACTGTGGTTAAATGATTCGATACAAATTTAATTATAATAATATCATGACGTTAGATTCTTATTCTACTTGTACTCTTTTAAGTGATTATTTATTAATTTTCAGTTTAACGTCATCTAGTGACAACATTCACTATTTACCTTTATACTGCATATGTAGTGCTGCATAATGATGCAATGTAATATTTACTCCAATACAGCAACCAAACTAAACATGTGATACTTAAAACAAAGTGTTATAGATACTTAATGAACAATATGCCATATATGTAATTTACTTACATCAGATTTTTATTACTTATATAATATAATAAAACATACTTAAGATTTCACAGTTGAAAAGAAGCTACTAATTATACGCCTCATCAACCAACTCGCATACATGTAACTAGAATTAAGGCAAAAGATTGTTATTATAACAATTATGCAAATCATAATAATGCAATACGCAATCCTAAAAGCAAGAAGCACCAGTAAAAGAGTAATTAAATATCCACAGATTTAAGACCAACAAGAAGAGGGAAAAAACTACTCACAGCAACAAAATTAAAATATCTATTCACAAAATTCGCCCATTAGTAATCAAACAAAGTAGCCTATACACTTCATTCTGAAACACATTTACCGTCAAAAGGGTTTTTATAGACATTTCATCTTTATACAATTGACATTTATTTCTTAATAACATAGAAATATCTTCTTTTTTACAATCAAGTAATAGGTGATGAATAGTCTCCTTCACCTGACAGGTATCACATAAACCGTTAGAATGTCTTTTTATAACGAATAGTCTTTGATTAGTATTGGCCACTCCTAAACGCAATCTAGAAATTTGAACTTCCTTATGCCTATAAGGTTCGAAATATTTTATATCTGTACTAACAATTGGACAAATAGATTTATAAAAATGACCTTTATCATCATTACTATATTCTAGTTGCCATTTATTTACTATATAAAGTTTTATTAAAGTTAAAATTTCCTGAAGTTCAAGATAATTAGTAGAATTTATGTGATCAATAGTTAGACCTTCTTTAGCCAAATTATCTGCTCTATCATTGCCTGACAGATCAATGTGACTTGGGATCCAAATAAATCTTATTTGATTAGAATTTAATTTGCTAATGTGATATAGTAAATCGTTTAATAAAGTAGGTCTAGACTGACAGTAAGACCTCTTAATTGATGTAAGAGCACTCAATGAATCAGAGAAAATCGCAAACTTACAATTATTATAACACTCACTGTCTAATATCCATAGAACAGTTTCAATAATTGCAGTTAATTCAGCTGCATAAACACTGGAATTATTACACAATCTAAATTTCTTATCTACATTTAAACTTGGCACTGTGAAAGCAGCAGCAACAACGTCATCTACTTTTGACCCATCAGTATATATATGTATAAAAGAATCATATCTAGAAATTAATTCTAAAGCATATTGTTTTAGAATTTCAGGATTATCAGCTTTCTTATTAACACATTTCTTCAGAGTCAAGTCAACTTCTATTTCTTTATTACACCAAGGAGCAGAAGAAGGGAAGGAGGGGCCAATAAATGATGTATCAAGTGAAGAGAAGAATTCAGAGGTACGAGTATAGATTGAATGTTCCTTACTATCAGATGTCCTAAAAACATTTGTCCAGTGGTTTTCCATGACTCTAGTAAGGGGGTGAAATCTACTACCCAAAATTTTAGCTCCAAATTTTATTGAATTTTGGAGTCGCCTTAAATGAAGTGGTAATTCTCCACATTCATTTTGAAGTGTTGATGCTGCAGTACCCTTTGGAACTCCACAACATAATCTAAGAGCCTCAGTTTGAATGCATGATAGTTTATTCAAGTAAGACTTGCAGGCTGAAGAATAGGCAACATCACCATAATCTAAAATAGACCTGATTAGTGCTCTATATATGGTTAGAAGAGTTTTCTTACAAGCTCCCCATCCATATCCACTTATGGCTCTTAAAAGGTTTAACCTCTTTTTACATTTTTCAACAATATAGTCAATGTGAGGTTTCCAACTCATTTTACTATCAAAAATTACACCCAAGAATTTTACTTTATTTTCTATCTTAATTTGTTTTTGATCAATCTTTATAGCAATCCTTGCTAATTTATTTCTCTTTGAAAAGAGGACTCCAGTCGTTTTATTCATGGATATTTTAAAACCATTTTTATTGCACCAATTTTGTATTAAATTGATCGATAACTGAATTTTACTTTCTAACGTTTTAATATTTCTATGTCCTAAGTAAATAGCACTATCATCAGCAAAAAGGGACATTTCTACACCATCCACACCTGTGGGTATATCATTTATCATTATTAAGAATAAAAGAGGAGAAATTATTGAACCTTGCGGAGTACCGTTCTGTTGCATAAATTTATCAGAAAGTTCTGCCCCAACCTTGACTTGAAAAGTTCTATCAGATAGAAAGTTTTCAACCCATTTAAATATATTGCCAATTATTCCGAATTCTTTAAATTTCTTTAGAAGGGTAGGGACATGCAACATATCATATGCTCTTTCGAAGTCGATAAAAATGGCTAAAACATGTTCTTTATTTTTAAATTTTTTAAGAATAGTATCCTGAAATTTAAGAATTTGATCATTTGTACTTTTAAATTTTCGAAAGCCAGATTGATTTTTTGAAAAAAGGTTATTTTTTTCCAAAAACCACTGAAGACGTTTAGATATCATTGTTTCCATTACTTTGCATATGGTAGGGGTCAAAGATATAGGTCGATAAGATTCTGGATTTGATGCTTCCTTATTAGGTTTTAACAAGGGTAGAATTATGGCATGATGCCAATCAATAGGCAATTTCCCTTCCTCCCAGATCTCATTATAAAAGAATAATAAAATTTTAAGAGCATTCTTATGAAGATGTTTTAATAACTCATAAGGTAGTTTATCATCACCAGGTGATTTATTATTTTTAGCTGATCTAATAGCCTGTTTTAATTCATTAAGATTAAACCTCTCATTTAGAATTTCCATTTCATCAGCAGAATTATTGTAAATCTGATTAGGGTTATTTTTCAAATTATTATTGTTTATATAATTTAAGAATTTTTCACTATAATTTTGAGTGTTACTAGTATTCGCATAATTCTTAGCTAAAATATTTGCTTTTTCCAAGTTTGTTTCAGCTATTAAACCATTATAATTCAATGTAGGAATGGAATTATAAGTTGCAATACCATTCATTTTTCTTGCCCAACTCCAAACAGAACCCAATTTGGTTTGATTTGTAAGTTCAGAGCAATATGCTTGCCAACAAGTTTTTGCTTCTGTTTTAAGGGTCTGCTTAACAATGGCTTCTTGCTTTTTATATTCTAAGTAATCAGTTAATTCTCTTGTTTTAGTCATTTTATTTCTGTACTGATTTCTCTTATAAATGACTTCACTACACTTATCATTCCAATAGGGTAGAGGTCTAAACTTCTTATTTTTATTCTTTCTATTTTTAAGATTTTTACTAGGTATTGATTGGTTGGCTATAGATGTAATGCAATCTACCAAATTACTGAAAGTATCGTCACAATTTTTATCAACCAAAATATCTTTTGTTAATGAAACTTTACTTATTTCTTTATACTTTTTCCAATCTGCCTTTTTTAATTTCCAGAGATGCATACTTAAGCTATTTTCTGTTATGACTTCTTCATTGACAGTAGTAATAGTAGCATAATGATCAGAGCCCATATTGCTGTTAGTGACATTATGCCTAGCATTTAGAGCTATATCTTGTGAACTTATGCTTAAATCTATAACGGAATGGGAATTTGATTGGTTTGATGTAATATGGGTAGCTTGACCTGTATTAAGTACTACTAAATTATTTTCAGTTAATATTTCTTCTATGATTTTTCCTCTTTTGTTTGTTTCAGAACAACCCCATAGTTTATTATGAGCATTAAAATCTCCAACAAGAATTGATCTTTTATGAGGAAAAATATCTTGAATGTCTTCTTTATTAAATTTATATGAAGGTGTCATATAGGAATTAAAAATCTTTAAATGGCCATTTAAAGTATTAATTTCAATACCTTGAATTTCAATGTTTGGAATTTCTGCTATATCTAATACATTAAAGTTTAGCCCCACCTTTATGTAAATAGCCAAACCTCCCCTTTCATTACTTAGACAATCCTTACGTATAATATTATAGCCATCTAATTTTGGGGATTCATTTTGATTTTTTAAAAAGGTCTCCTCCACACATATTACATCCGGTGGAATGCATGCTTTCAAGATGTAATTTTTAAGCTGATCTTTATTACCACGTAAACCACGTGCATTCCACTGAAAAATGGTCAAAGCCATAATGGACAAAAGGAAATTTATAAGAATCTACTGTTTTAAATTTACCAATTTTTGTATCTAAATTCTATTTCCTTATTAAAAAGGATTTCAGATGCTGCATGGCAAATTTCAAACTGTGCATGTTCCCTAGATTTAGCCTTCTCAATAGTTGACAACACACCAAGAACAAATGATAACTTTATTTGCGTAATTGGGTCAAAATATTCCACTGCCTCACTTACTGGTTTGCAAGTGTTTATCGCCTTGTAATCTTTTTTATCAAAGGATAAGAACCTTTTGACCAAATCACTAGGAGAGGTCTCGCCATTAGAAGCGATTTGCACATCAGTTGTTTGTATATCTATTGAAGTATTTCTAACTTCGGTTTGACTTTTTATTCCGGTTTTTAATTTTGAGGCATAGGTGACATTATTTGTTTTTTGAGCAACATTGTCATTCTGACTTTCCATCTCCTCAAATTTAGCTACAGCCTCTGCAAAAGGAATATTCTGCTCTGCTCTTATTCTAAGTGCCGCTTGTGTTTTAACATACACTGGACAGCCTTTATGAGCAGCACTGTGAGCCTGTCCACAATTAGCACATCTTAATTTAGTTGTATCTGGGCAGTCAACATAAGAATGGTTACGACTACATCTGCTGCACACAACATCCCTATTGCAAGAAACCGTTCTATGACCATAAAATTGACATCTATCACATCTCAAAGGTTTAGGTATGTAGAGATGAATTTTATACCTTCTGCCATCCACGTCCAAGAACTCTGGTAAAATAGTCCCTTTGGGATAAGCAATCAGTGATGCTTTACTAAAATCGGGATTACCCAATCTACTGATATGATGGGCTCCAACCTCTAGAGCAATTTCATTCAAATTCTCTTCATTTTCAAACAATCCAAAAACAACCCCTTTAACGAAGTAATCATTTTCCTGTTTTTTAACAGGAGATGATTTATTGTTAGATTGAGGTGATGTGTATGTCAAAGAAAAAGGAATGCTAGTCCTCACAGGTTTATCATTCAGAGTCTGTATTTTAAGAAGTTGGTTCTTCTGTGCCTCATCCTTAGCTATAATCTTAAGTACACCCTGTTGGGTAATAAAAATCTTGTCAACCTCACCCCTAGTTTTGTCAATTATTTCTTTATTGAGCTGACGTGGCTTGTGTTTAAAATATTTACGGATTTCATCTTTATGTCCGTCTATGAAAACAGTTCGTGACTGAACCTCCCTTATGCGCTTCTTTTGCTCCTCTGTCAAAGGAGGGCGGGATTGACTGTTCGTTTTGCGTTCAACAACCTGTTTACTCAATGTTTCATTTACTTCATTTGTAACCCTATTGGGTTTCAACGTCGGTTTATCAATGGCAATAATGACCTCCTCTTGCCTTACCACATTTGCATTTGACATATCAATCATTTTCATTTCATTTAAAAACTGAAAATTCAAGTCTTTTTGACTTGTGACAGATTCCTTTACATTTTTCTGATTATCACATACACATTTCTCAACACATTTCTCAGAAAGATTCACGCATTTCATAGATTCCTTCACAACCAGAGACGATTGAACACTATCATATACATAATCCAATATTTAACGACATCCTATAGCTACAAAGGCTGTTGACGTCTTTAAAGTTGTTGATGTATTTCCGTTCATTTTCTTGTAATGTTCTCACAAATGTTCTTTCTCCTTTCTCGTCTTTGATTCCGTTTCTGATAAGATGCTGACGTATTTAAAGTTTCTGACGATTTAAGTTCATTTTCATATAATTTCTATCAACAGTTTTCTTTTTCTTTTCTTGGCTTTGATTCCGTTTCTGATAAGATGTAGACGTATTTAAAGTTTCTGACGGATTAAGTTCATTTCCGTATAATGTTAATAACTGTTTTCTCCTCAATCTTATTAACAATATTAACAATATTTGATAGATACATATTATTTGATTTGATACATATTAAAGTATTGTATCTCCGTTATGTTTGGCCCATTGGCTCTTTTTATTGTAATTCTTTTTTAACATCTTTTTTTTCCTTTTTTTTTCCTTTTTCTCCTTTTGTTTCTTTTTTTGGTGGCTATTTCAGCTCTTTTTTGGCTATATCAGCTCTTTTTTGGCTATATCAGCTCTTTTTTGGCTATTTTAGCTCTTTTCAAATATGTTTACAAAGTTATTAACAGTACTTCTTTAAGTTTTCTAAAATAACATGTAATGCTATTTGCAAACAGAAATTCAGCACAGATGTGTAATATATATACATGTATTATATACACATTTTATTTTAACATACATCTATTTACAAGAATGCATGTTAACAATTATTTACATGACAGAATACTTAATTAAACATTTCATTAAACATTTTCCTATGAAACAATGTAATATCATTAGAAAATGCAATGAAATAATGAAATGACCATTAATCACACATATTTTGTGTTTATTGGTATTTTAATCATAAGGAATGTGTTCAACTATATGTTTGTAATAGATTTGATCTGATACTAATATTTATGACAATAATTATAGTATTTTTCCTTTATTAATGATTTTAACAAGATTATATACTGCACTCTGCAAACATCCCACATCAAGCAGAGATTTTAAATTAAATTCTGATTTATAACTATTACATTTATCTTTTAGAATATTTGAAATATTTTCCTTTTTACACTCCAATAGAATATGTTCTATACTTTCCGTAACCTCACATGTATCACATAACCCATTAGGGTGCTTTTTCATTTGAAATAGTTTTTTATTAGTAATGGCAACACCAAGTTGAACACTATCAAAGATTGGGCTCTTATAAATACTCGTTTTACATTTTTTCTTCGGGTGTGCAATTTGTTTACCTCCATTGCTGTCACTTCCACACCGCTGCACTTCAAGTGTTCGAGGAGCGACCACTTTGAGAAAGTCTGCATATCTAAAGCTGTAGAAAACGTTTTAAAGGTGTCGAAAGAGCGTATTTATTATAAGACGATTTTTATAGCGCCGTAGCAAAACCGAGGTCGATGAAAATGACGCCGTATATGAGTTCAAATAGTCAATGCTAGTCGTATGAAAAGTTGAAAAGATAAGTCTTGAGCTGTGGTTTGAATATTCATTCATTCATTCATTTCAGAGATTTATATAGCGCCCCTTCAAGATTATCTACTCAGAAGCGCTCCCGACTCAACCCCGGCTAAAGAGAACAGTCTTCAGGTTAGAGAGTGAATGTGGCCGCAAGGGCTCTATGCATTAGGCGTAGATCCACAGGAAGCTCATTCCAGATTGCAGGGCCAGCAACAGAAAAGGCACGGCGCTGCATAATAGAGGTCCGTGACCGGGGAACAAGAAGCTCAACCTGCTTAGAGGAGCGAAGAGAACCACGGCGCTGGACGCTTAGGGTGGAGCAGCACAGCTCCTGTAAGTAAACAGGGGCCACACCCTCGAGGCAGCGCCAGACCAAGGCGGAGATCCGGTAGGTTATCCGCTGCGGGAAAGGGAGCCAATGCAAGACATCCCGCATGTAATCACTAACATGGCCGAATCTTGCGATGCGGCCAATGAGGCGTGCCGCCGCTCGCATGACCCGAACCAAGCACCCAACCCGAGCCGCCGGAAGACCCATATCTCCAGATATTCCTCACGTGATCGAGAAGACTGTTCCACACAGTGGGTCCAGCAGCAGATAGGCAACAGTCACCAAAACTCGTAACAGAGCGCGGTTCCAGCCATTGAATCTTCGATGAGGATCGTAAATTATTAGCGGACATCTGTTCTAGTTGTTTCCTGTGAAAGCTCTGCATATCTAACGCTGTAGAAAACGTTTTAAAGGTGTCGAAAGAGCGTATTTATTATAAGACGATTTTTATAGCGCCGTAGCAAAACCGAGGTCGATGAAAATGACGCCGTATATGAGTTCAAATAGTCAATGCTAGTCGTATGAAAAGTTGAAAAGATAAGTCTTGAGCTGTGGTTTGAATATTCATTCATTCATTCATTTCAGAGATTTATATAGCGCCCCTTCAAGATTATCTACTCAGAAGCGCTCCCGACTCAACCCCGGCTAAAGAGAACAGTCTTCAGGTTAGAGAAGAATGTGGCCGCAAGGGCTCTATGCATTAGGCGTAGATCCACAGGAAGCTCATTCCAGATTGCAGGGCAAGCAACAGAAAAGGCACGGCGCTGCATAATAGAGGTCCGTGACCGGGGAACAAGAAGCTCAACCTGCTTAGAGGAGCGAAGAGAACCACGGCGCTGGACGCTTAGGGTGGAGCAGCACAGCTCCTGTAAGTAAACAGGGGCCACACCCTCGAGGCAGCGCCAGACCAAGGCGGAGATCCGGTAGGTTATCCGCTGCGGGAAAGGGAGCCAATGCAAGACATCCCGCATGTAATCACTAACATGGCCGAATCTTGCGATGCGGCCAATGAGGCGTGCCGCCGCTCGCATGACCCGAACCAAGCACCCAACCCGAGCCGCCGGAAGACCCATATCTCCAGATATTCCTCACGTGATCGAGAAGACTGTTCCACACAGTGGGTCCAGCAGCAGATAGGCAACAGTCACCAAAACTCGTAACAGAGCGCGGTTCCAGCCATTGAATCTTCGATGAGGATCGTAAATTATTAGCGGACATCTGTTCTAGGCAGCTTGTTGGCCGTTGCCTTATTTTTGGCATATTACAGAAAGCTCTGCATATCTAACGCTGTAGAAAACGTTTTAAAGGTGTCGAAAGAGCGTATTGAATAATTCATTAGTTAAGTTTTAGTATTGTAATTATTATACCTCATCTAGTGCTTAGTAGATTTTTGTGTCAATAACAATCAACATTGCGAAGCAACCAAGGATCAAGCGGGCGCGTTTTAGCATGACGCAATATATAGCACAGTTGACAATAATTTAAAGGTGTCCAAACAGCATGCAAAATATTCATATGTGAAGCTGCAATGTTGAGAAAACAAACTTTAAGAAATATAGCAAAAACGATTGGTCAAGAGTCAAGACAATAGATTGCGGTGGTAGCGTGTGGTTCTGAATCGTGGTTCCTCAGGAAGGAGAATATCAGAGGGTTAGGGGTTTTGGAGATGTGAGTATAAGACGTTAGTTGGACGGAACATGAAACCAACGAAGAGGTAGTTGTAAAAAAAGTGGGAGAGGAGAGATCTCCGATGGCAGCAATGAGAGGAAGACAGAGGAAGTGGATTGGTCACATACTGAGAGGAGACTCCCTCCTGAGACTTTTAACATGGAGTGAAGAACGAATGCATGGGTAAGAGAAAGAGAGAGGGTTAGAGTCGTTGTTAAGCAACTTAAGGAGCAAGCCAACCGTCGAGAGGAGTGGCACAATTTGACGTCTGAACCTGCCCAAGAGCAGAGAGCTATAGAGTACTCATTTCCATGGATATATCGTTTCCGCTGTTTAGCGACATCTTTAGGCCATTGGACGTTTCGACCACAATGTTTCCGTAAGGATGGGTCAGAAATCTGGGTTTTAATCTTTTGAAACGTTCTTACTTTTCCTATGCGATCAACACTGCGATCTTTAAAGAAGCATAAAATGATAACGCGGCCGATAGACATATAGTTCTTTTTGAGAGTGTTTAAGAGGTGTCTAAAGAGCGCACAGAATTATTCAATAGCACTATTCAGCCAAGGGTGTTTGCATTGCTTAACGACATCTTGCGTTCGCCAGGATTGTCGTGATTTTTTGAAAGAATGAAATTGGAATGTGGTTGGTTTGATTAGTTGCTATTAAACGACAATGAGTCATAACGAATATGGTTGGCATAGTCTTCCTGCTTTCTCAAAATTCTTCTGACTGGCAACACCGAAAAACGATCTAGTGGATGAGATATCTAAATGCGCTGAATTATGCGTTATGAAACTTTATCTATTTAATGTATTTATGCACCAGTTGACGTATCGACTTATTTCATTAAACTATTAATTGTTTCCATTGTTTAACGACATCTTTTGACAGCAAAGGCCGTTGACGTATGTTCTTTAGTTAAGAAGACCAAACTACATGTATAAATTTGACGCAATCGACATTTATATAATGCCCATAGGAATCATTTTAGAGGTGTTTAACGCTTAAACGACGCACTGCATTGGCTCCAAGTGGCGTTTAGTAAGATCTCGTCATTAAAGTGCTAAAGGTTGGTCAAAATAGTTGGTTTAATCATTCAGTGTGAAACTTTCAAATTCATATACATGTGTGCATCGGTTAGAGTAAGTCATGCAGTTAAGCAGTATGGACTCAATTTCAGAGGATCTAATATTATAAATATAACGCAGGCGAGTTTTATATAATGCCGATAAGAATCATTTTAGAGGTGTTTAACACTTAAACGACGCACTGCATTGGATTATTTAGTTAGTGTAAATGAGTTAAGCCTTAGATTTTTTTCATTGTTTAGCGACATCTTTGAGCAGCTATGTTCATTGACGTATCGACCGATGTGTGACCTTAACGGCTGAAGGTCTTGTCAAATAATTGGTTGTCTATAGTTGCTGTTTAACCACGCCGTGTGATTACAAAGATGATTTGCGTCGCCCTCCTGCTCTATCCAGGCTTTGGACTGGCCAATGGAATTATCCAATGATAAGTAGCAGTGTTTATCGCCATCTTATGGCTGCCAGGGCCGTTGACATTGGCGTCACCCTTTATCTTACATTGGGACTGGCACTGCCAGAGCACGGACATTGGCGGTATTAAATAATTATTGGATCGCAGTTTAACGACATACTATAGTATACAGATCTACGAATCTAGTATAATGATGGTTAGTTGCTGTTTAACGACGATGTGTCATAACAAAACTGATTAGCGTCGCCCTTCTCCTTCCTCCAGGCTTGGGACTGGCACACCGCAGGTAGCATATAGTTGCGGAGTTTGTTGAATGATTTTGTTTATTAATAATGAGACGATCACTTGTATTGCGCCGTAGCCCAGCCTGTACCAGGAAGAACATCAGTTGAAAATTTAGGCGTTATGACGAATATATAACGGCTGTTGAAAAGGTTTTAAAGGTGTCTAAATTGTGCATTTGTATTGACCGTTTACGCTTCGACCTAAGTTGAACTAGGAAGCTGCGCGCAGCGTTATACTTGCTTCTTTACTGTTTAACGACCACTGTGTGGTAACAAGGACCATTAGCGTCGCCCTCCTCCATTATCCAGGCTTGCGACTGGCACTGCCAAAGTACGAGCAGTGGTGGAGTTAACCTTTAGTTCAGCGCAGTCGATGGTTATATATAACACCGATAGGACTCATTTGAGAAGTGTATAAATTTCGGACAAAATAATTGTTTTAATCATTCAGTAGGAGACTTTCATATTCATATATACATTGGTTAATGTTAGTTATTTCAGTCTTACATTTTGTTTCCATAGTATATAGCGCCATCTTTAAACACGAGCGATGGTAAAACTATTAGAGCAACGTATTCTATTATTATATAACACCGATAGGAATCATTTTAGAGGTGTCCAACGCTTCAACGACACGCTGCGTTGGGTTCCCAGTCGCTTGTAGTAAACTCTGGTCGTTAAAGTGTTAAACTTCTGACAGAATAATTGGATTAGTCATTCACTGTGTGAAGTTTCCATATTCACATAATTATTATGCCTCGGTTTGTGTTAGTTGGTTACATAATAGATTTTGTTTCCATTTTTAACGACATCTTTAGGCAGACATAATGGTCGTTGATCACAATTTGACCTTAACGGCGAGAGGTCATATCCATCATCATCATCATCATCATCATCATCATATATTCATTTAATGTGTTAACAACAGGCAAATGCTGTAGGTGTACATAAAAAAATACATATAGATATTATAGTATGAATTAACAATAGCTTAGTAAGAGTTCAGGAATAACATACGAGATATAAAATTTCGTGAGTCCTTGTCAGGAAGGTTAAAGTTATGTGGTCTGATCCTAAGAAAATAGGGCGTAAAATGTTGGTTATATAGGAAATATCTTAGTGAATGATTCTCATTTAAGAGTTCAGGCCTTAAAGAGTGAAGTGTCTGCTTTATTAGCCAGAACATTCATAGAATGATTGATTGGATGAAGTTTAACGACTCTAAGTCAAAACAAAGATGAATGGCGTCGCCCTCCTCCTTCATCGAGGCTTGGGACTGGCGTTACCAGAGTACGGGCAGTGGTGTACTTATGGTCTGCGCTGTACTCATGTTAACGATAATGCCCCATCATAATGCCCCGTCTGATTATTCGTCCATGTTTAACGGCTCACAAGGCCGTTGACCTTACGTTACCCAACAGTTATTAAGGCAATGCGTTACTGCCCAAACATTAAATCGACGTATCAATGCCGTATTACTTATAGGGTAACTGTTAAAGCTAAAAGAGGTGTGATATTTGTTATCAATGCCGTATTACTTATAGGGTAACTGTAAAAGCTAAAAGAGGTGTGATATTTTTTCTTAATTAATTCGATATTTTTTAGGTGATTATCCAATATCGTATCGGAATTTTTTTCGAGATTTCTGCTCCACTTGCGCCCCCTATCCGACTGCGCTATAATGAGTACAATGACCGTACACTGTCGGTGGGAAGACCAGACGGCGAGGCATAGGACTAGCCACCCGCCCTCATGTATAAGCCGAGGCTAAGAAGATGAAGTCGCTTGCAGTTCAAACCCATGATTGACTCTCGGAATATATGCTTAGTGGATTGGAGGATGAATTCGAATAGATTAATCGCATCTTACGACATCAAAAGCCGCGACACCTATTGGAAAAATGTTTGAATGGTTTTCACACAAGGATTCTATATTAAAGGATTGGTTACTCGTGAAAATATCGTGTACTTCCGGTTTAAGGCTACGAGTCTGGTGCCACCTGGCGATGCGGGTGTAAGAAGGGTCTATGGACATGAAATAGCATGGACGACCCGATGTGTTGTTCAGCGATTAATTGCACGAATTTGAGGAAAATCAAATCAGGATTATTTTCTTTCAGTTTCTAAGGATCAAAGAAAGGTTAATAATAATAAATGTAAAGCTATTTTTAATTACGTTCAGTTAAATAATCTAAACTACGGAGATAGGCGTTTAGCATGGTAAACACGAGGTTCTACACCTTTGTCGCTAGGTGGCCAGGCTCCATGGGCCGCCATTTTCTCTCCAACGCGCTTACATAAGGAGATTCCAGTCCTGTGTATATTGGTCCTTGGTTTTCACAGTAGCAATGAGCGCTTCTGTGGCACTCTTAAGTGGCGCTTTATAAATGTCTTGTTACATTACAATGTAACCGATAGAATTAGGAACAAGGAATCCAACGGTATACCATCAACGCAAACAACTATACATAAGGCCAATCGGACACACTTTAGAGGTGTTTAACACTTTAACGATGCGCTGCATTGGTTTCCAGTCGCTTGTAATAAAGTTTCGTCATTAAAGTCATAAACGTCGGACAGAATAATTGGATTAATCATTCAGTGTGAAACTTTCGTAATCATAAAAAATCGGTTAATGTTAGCTAGTTAAGTACTAGATTTTGTTTTCATTGTTTAGCGACATCTTTAGGCTGCTATGGTCGTTGACATTTCGATCGTAGACTATAATAGTTGGGGGTTATGGTTGGATCTAGAGTTTAACGATATTTTATAACAAGGGTCGCTGACATCAATGGAATTTAATTTGAGCAGGTCTCACGTTTGCTCTGGGATAAGCAATGACCTCAAACAAGTATATGCAGCTCGTATTTTGTTTGTTTAATCATCAGTTTAATGACATCTCATGACAACATCGGTCTCTGACGTCATATCAAAAATCATACATGGCAATGTTGCAAACAGTTTTCACATTTAAACTAGGTAGCTAGAATGGTTTATCTTGAAACTGTTCAGCCATCTAAAATATTTGAGTCTCAGTTTTATTTAGTAGTAATGTATGGTGCACATGTATACAAAAATAAATTGTGCTTATTTCAAACATTTCTAGCAGAAATTCAAGCACGCTTTCCTTAGTTAGCTTTTCACTTTTTAAAGATATATTCATGTAATCGGAGAATGTGAATGTGATTATCCGCCGTTAAGAGTTGTTCCAATCGGTCTCTCCTTCATTAGTGTGGATACATCCTCATGCTGCATTATTTGAGATAAGATCGCCTACTACAGTATCATGGTCCGTTTAGTTCGAAAAATCTTGGCTAACCTTGTGTGATGGAGTTATATAATAATGTATTGACAATACGACGTAATGAGCCTCTGGAAGTTTTAATATCTATGACTTGGATTTTTATATGTGGTATTTCTTCCGTTTTTAACGAATATTATAGTCGCCATATACCGTACTTCAATACAGGTCGTTTATTTTATTTTATTTATCCAATGTTTAATTACATCTTTTAGCAACAAAGGCCGTTGACGTCTTTAAAGTTTTTGATGCATTTCAATTCATTTTCGTGAAGTGTTTTCATCAGTTTTCTTTATCTTTTTTCCGTCTTGGATTCTATTTCTGATAGGATATTGACGACTTTAAAGTTTTTGACGTATTTAAGTTCATTTTCGAATAATGTTTTTCATCAGAATTCTTTCTCTTTTCTTGTTTTTGCTTCTTTTCTGACAGGAAGTTGCAACGATGCAATTTGACAGGTGGTTGTTATTTTTTCTCCTTTTTTCCTTCTTTTTTGATATTAAAAAACAAAATTAATCCTCTAGCCGTACAGGCTTTCCATTAATTTTTTGGCGGCCAAATAGGCTCTATTAATACAGGTGGTTTATTTTTTATTTGTCCGTAGTTTAACGTCGTCTTATGACATCAAAGGCCGTTGACGACAATACAGAAAATATACAATACAATCAGAACAAGAAACTTATAGCATCCGAACAACACCACCAAAGGTGTCGAAACAGAGCTTTACAATTTCACCAATATTCAATATTTTTGCAGCATAAAGTATTTCATCTCATATTGTACGTGATCATTATGTCCTGACAAATTTCATTAACTAACAAAGCATACATGTATTACAATTGATTAAGGTATTCCTTTAAACTGTTCATGTACATTAACCAAGCCATACCATTATGCAATATTGAAGAACTAAAATTGAATGATAGTAATATTGTAATATGAATATTCATTAACCAATAAGTAATGTTTATAATTTTCCAACATCGGGTTCTTATTATTATGACATAACATATTTTAAACAAAAATCAACAGTCGAAAATAAGTCATCCATGGATATTTCAGCAAACAGCACTGCAACACAGTACTGCAATATTATTATATAACACAGCAGCCACTCCGACACAGCAACCAAACCAAACCATCCGTAATATATAATACTGAAGAACCAAAGTTAAATAATAGTAACCAGCATTGCAACCAACATTGCATAATAGTAATATGGCAATATAGATATTCATTAACCAATAATTAACATTAATAATTTTCCAACATCAGAATTTTATTATAAATGTTATATGACATAACATATTTAAAAATTAACAATTGAAAAGATGTTATCTATGAGTGTTTTAGTAACCAAAATGTACACATAGGCCTACAACCTAAATTGAACTATAATAATCCAGTTACAACTTGTTAATCACAATAATGCGTTATTTACTTCAAAAATATAAAAGTGTATTAATAAAAGACTAATTAAATATTTACAGTTATAACTAAGAAACAAAACTATTCACAGGAACAAACTTAAAATATCCAATTACAAAATTTTACCTTTATTGATTATCTTGCAGGTCGTTTAACGCGTCCAATAAATATATATACTACTGTTCGATAGCATTTATGAGGTGTCTAAAGTAAGCACTGGATTATTCAATATTGCTATTCAGCCAAGGGTGCTGCCATTGTTTAACGACATCTTGCGTCAGGATTGTTGTGATTATTTGGAAGAATGAAATTGGAACGTGGTTGGTTTGGTTATTTGCTGTTTAACGACACTGTGTCATAACAACGATGATTGGTGTCGCCCCCCTTTCTCCAGGCTACGGACAGGCACCACAGGAAAACGATGAAGTGGATGAGGTGCCTATAGACGCGCTCTGAATTATTCATTAATAGTCTAGTTTCAGTTGAACGACAATGTGATTACAAAGATCATCAGCCTCCTCCTTAATCCAGACTTGGGACTGGCACTGGCAGAGTACAAACAGTGGTGATGTCAATTATTTATTATGAAAGTCAGAGTCTGTCATAAGACTATTCAGCCGTGCTCTAGTAAAGGTGATCACCGTTTGCAGGTAATCAACCTGCTGAGGAACAACCTCATGTATATGTAATTAGGATCCTGAGTTTAACAACACCTTGTGACAACATTGGACGCTGGAAAATTGTTCTACAATATACGGCTCCTGAATATCTCTCTAAATATATAACGCTGGCAGGAAACGTTTTAAAGGTGTCGAAAGAGCGCACTGATTATTTCTCTGATCAACTTATGACATTGACATATAAATCAGATAGTGTTTAGCAGATTGTAATGTAATGTAATGTAATGTAATGTAATGTAATTAGCAACTTCTATTGCGCCGGTGTCTAATGCACAAGGATTCAACCGATGGTGCATCAAAACAATCCGTAATCAGGTCAACATTGAAGATTGTGTTCAATTGTTAGCGATAACTTACAGCAACCTTGGCTGTTGTCTGTGTTTCAAGTGCTGATGATGAATAAAATGTTTTACCCCTGACAAATCTGCGAATATATAGCGCTTGATAAACGTTTTAAAGGTGTCCAAAGAACGTGCAAAATTATTCCTTTGTGAAGCTATTATAAGGATCCTGAGTGGCCGAGTGGGTTGGTGCCTGCTCTCCGCGCCGGCGCCCCGGGTTCGCTTCCCGGTCGGGTCGGTTTATCAGAGATTAATTTCTCGGATCTTTACTGCGGGTGGCTCGGTCGCATTATAAACGTGGAGTACAATACAACACACAAGACAACACAATATACTGGGGCGCGGTGGTTTGGGGGTATGTTCGGTGCCTTGCAGCTGGAGGGTTGCGGTTTCGAATCCACCTCAAAAGCCGTCGCGTAGGGACCCTGGGCAAGTCCTTCACTCGCAATTGCTCATGCGCTTTGGCGTGAAACTCCGACTACAGCAGTAGTCGGGAGCGCCTCTGAATAGGAAATCTGGTAGCGGCGCTATAACAAGTGTTCAAATACAATACAATATTGATACAGAAATATGTTTAAACAAAAGAAAAAAGAAACGACTGGTATGACTGTGAAACCTTGTCCTCAGAAAGGAGGATATCAGAGGGTTAGAGTCGGAGTTAGGAAACTTAAGGAGGAAGACCACCTATGGGCTTTTGATCCTGTCCCAAGTAATCGTAATCGTAATGGAACATTTATATAGCGCCACGCAAAACAGAGGCGCTCCCGACCCGGGTCAGTGTCTTCACTGTTAAAGAGAGGTCTTATTCAGTAGCTTGCGGAATTAATGGACATCGTTTCGGCTGTTTAGCGACATCTTTTGACCAGTTGACCATGGTTTTTCTCATAATTATGGGTCAGATATCTACTTTTGGATTATTGTGGAAAGTTCTTTCTTTTCATAATAATATTATATTAATATTGCACATATTATGTGCAATCACTTAAGGAAACACTAACGCAGCTGGATGGATCCAGAGTTTAACGGCAGCTTATGACAACATAGGCCATTGCCGCCGACAAAGATTAGTTTTGGCCAGGGCTTAAAGTGTGCATGGACGGTCATGGACGGCGTCCAGGCACTTATTTTCAAGGCTGGACGCCGTCCTGCCACTTATTAGGCAGCAACGCCTGGACGCCGTCCATGCAGCGTCCATGCAACAGTGTAATTCCTCTACGTCACTTTCAACAGCATTTAATTTTTTAAGAGTCCAATGAAATTTCATGTTGTCATTTTGATTTCTGAATGTGTTCCACCGTGTAAGTGTAACTTGTTTCTCCACCTCATTTTTATCGTCTGAGTTTTCGTAGGCGCTAACAGCTGTAGGACCTAGTTTACAGTCTACCTGGCTGTCACATGACTCACTTCCACTGTGAGTCTTGTCAAGTTGTCTTGATTGTTTCATAACTGAATGAACTTATCAAGTTAAATGACTTCAATACAACGCACTGATACAATACGATATGATGCACCTAGACCTATAAAACACCCACTGTCCGTGTTTTACGTAATTCACCAGCAAGACCTAGAAACTGTTGAGAGACAGCATACGACTTAGTATGTTAATCTGGGAATCTGGATAAACCATGAAATTTTCATAACTTTATCGTTCAGAAACTGCTGGAAAACAAGAGCCTATTTCCATTTGATAGCAATTGCTACAAAGTGCGTTAATTGGCTTATGGGGCTCCTCCCCAGACCGGGGGGGGCTCACGACGATCCCTCAGACACCCTAGTCGTTAGGCCTATATATAAATATATACGCATGGGAACTCAGCACTCACGGCTTCGTGCCTTCGGCGCTTGCAATATGAGCACCTCAGGAAACATTTTATAGTTGCACCTCTGATTGGTGGGAGAGGGGTTGAGGAGAGGGACTGGGGATGGGAATGGGAGTACGGAGGGGAAGTTGGGGAGATGGGTTGGGAAAAGGGTATTGGTGGGAGGCTGGGAACATAGGCGCAACCACCCTATGGGACCCGTGGGACGCGTCCCCCCAACTTTTGAACAGGTTGGGACGGTCCCCCCAACTTTTGAAAATTGTGAGGCAAACAAGAGCCCAAAGTGCACTCCATTTGGTATCAAATGCTCAAAATTGCGTCAGCTTCTGGGGCCCCGCCCCAGACCCCGATGGGGGAACTTAAGACGCTCCCACATACCTCCTAGTCGTTAGGAGATTCGTGCCTTCCACAATCTCTCCCCTCTGTACCATTAATGTCAGTGTAGTACAAAGCTCTAAGCCTTGCCTTGGACCTACTGATTTTGTCAACGCCATTTCTAGCTAATTTAAGTATCCTTAAACCTAAATACAGTGGAAACCGTCTCCCGAAATATGCCGACGATAGCTACTTGCTGGTCCCTACTTCCTGCATTGACAGCACTAGCTCTTTCTGAACTTGACCATATTATCTCTAAGTGGGCATCTATTAGCAATCTTCAATTAAACCATGCTAGGACCAGAGAAATGGTTGTCAAACGACCCAGGTCCAAACCTATTGCCCTCCCTCCTCTCATCCCTGGCATCGAGCGGGTCCAGGAGATGGTTATTTTGGGTGTTACCATCTCTGATCGGACTGGCTTTGGGGCACACATGGACAAAATATGCTGCAAAGCCCGAAAATCCATGTTCGCGCTACGTGTTTTGGTCGTCCACGGTCACCATGGCACGGTCAACGTCTCTTTGACGTTGTGAGCTACTACCATCGCACGGCTGCTTTATGCCTTCCCTGTTTGGTGGGGATTTGCCACTGTAGGGGAACATTAACGCCTTTACGGTATTCTGAGAAAATTGACCCGTTCAGGCTTCCTCCCTGCCGATTTGCCTAGTTTTAACAAACACTGTTCTAGAGCTTATTCTACTCTTTTTTGTTCAATTCTCATGAACCCTTGTCACGTCCAGTTTATTCATCTCCATTTGGCATAAAATGCTCAAAATTGCGTCGGCTTCTGGGGCGGAGCCCAGACCCCGATGGGGGACCTTACGACGCTCCCTCATACCCCGTAGTCGTTAGGGGCTTCTTGCCTTCGGCAATCGCAGCTTCGCACTTTCGGCGCTCGCAATTCCGCCCCCCCATTCAGACATTCTTGTAGGTCCTCCCAACTTCTGGACCGTGGTTGCGCCCCTGGGTGGGAGGAGGGGAGGGAAGGGTAATGGGCGTCCAGGCACATTTTTTACACTTTAAGCACTAGTTTTGGCATATTACAGCTCTTTATGTATACACCAACGGTAGGACAGTGGCGGAGTTTGTTGAATGATTTTGTTTATTAATAATAAGACGACGATTTGCATGGCGCCGTAACACAAGCACGGAAAGGACATTAGCTGAACAATTAAGGGCAGTGACGCATATATAATGGCAGTTTACACCATTTTAAAGTGTTTAAATTGTGCATTAGGATTGACCTTCCTTTTACTTCTCGACCTTAGTTCAACCACGTAGCTGCTGTAGTCTGAGAATATATAATGTTGTTAAGAATCGCTTTAAAGGTGTCTAAACAGTGCAATAAATCATTCATTTCTTGAAGCCATAGTAATCAGATAAACCTAAGTTTTAAATATATCGGTTCTATCGTTTAGCGACATCTTTCGGCACCTAAGGCCGTTGACGTAATGGATTCAACTTTATTTATATTATTCAGTTGGATAAGATCGATGCTGCTTCTCTCCATCTCAAGTTCCCCTCATCCAGTTGTCCTCTTCTCTTCGTGACCTGGCAGTTGTTTTGGATTCAAGCCTTACTTTCACTAACCACGACAACTCGGTTTCCTGATCCTGATTCTACCAACTGCGCCAACTTCTTCGTTTCATTTGCAGGACTCCCTTACTTTCTGCTAACACTATAGTCAGGCCCACGCCATGATCTGAACTCGGGTGGACTTTGGGAATGCTGCAGTGTATACATTGGTCTCTCCCTCTGCAATGCTCTTAAACTTCAGTCTATTCTCAATGCTGTTGCTCGGCTCATATACACGCAATTCAAAAGTTTGCTCCTATATCAGGCTTTATTAGTGACTCACTTCACTGGCTCCCTATTCAACAGCGCATACAGTTCAAAACCCTTTCCCTTATGCGCAACTGTCTCGTTGGGGTGGCCCCGACCTTACTGAGGTTTTTCTGTAGTCTGGTTTCCTCTTTACCCGGGAGGGTCTGTTTGCGATCTTCCACTTGCGGCCTTAGGTTGTCTTTCCGCGTATGCGCTCTGCTACGGCCCAATCCAGGAATAATAATAATAATAATAATAATAATAATAATAATAATAATAATAATAATAATAATAATAATAATAATAATAATAATAATAATAATAATCTTTTCTTTATTAAGCGCCTGACAAACGCACTGCGCTGTACATTTACATGTTATGCAATTTAAATCTTAGCTACTAACAGAACAGACAGCTTGCAATACAACGGCGCTAATAGCAGCCTACAAAGCATATCCGCCCTACGGGGCTCGAACTCGGTACCTCTCGGTCTCCGTGCCAGATGTTATCCAATGCGCTATCGGGCCCCATGTCCATGCAGTATAATTATGTATAGCCCGTTTATATTGTAGGTCAACCAATGACAGTTTGTCATTAGAAAACATGGACGACACTAACCCTAATCCTGACCCTAACCGACCCTCACGCAACCTCAACGTAACCGATATGCTATGGACTATAAAACTTAAAGTCGTGAGGGTCGATTAGGGTCAGGGTTAGGGTTAGTGTCGTCATTAGAAGACATATATTAACTGTCGCGAAGATATTCCTTTTAATTTCTTTTTAATTTTCTTTTTTTAATTCCTTTTAAATTTTTAGAATTTTTAGAATTTTTAGAATCATAGTCCGTCAGCTGAACGCTTTCGATACCATCCTGCAAGACATTGCTGTCTTTTTTCCACCAGCTTTACTGGGCTTGGAAGTACACACATGTGCATGGTACAAATGTTTATTAACTTCGCTTTCATGAGAATAGTTATAATTAAAAGATGTCTTTCTAGACCATCGTGCTGTGTTTTAGACACCAGTTTTATGCATGGGAAAAAATGAAATGCGGTGAATTAACCGACAAGTACCACACTATTATTATTATTATTATTATTATTACACTGGGTCATAACGAACATGATTGAGGTCGTCTCGTGCTTCCTCAAAATTCTTCTGACTGGCAACACCGAAAAACGATGTCGTGAATGAGATATCTAAATGCGCTGAATTATAATTCGTTACGAAACTTTATCTATTTATACACCATGTTAGTGCTTATTACATTTTCTTTCCATTGTTTAGCGACATCTTTTGACAGCAAAGGCCGTTGACGTATCGACACAGACGATCGAACTATATAATTAACGCAATCGATATTTATATAATACCGATAGGAATCATTTTAGAGGTGTTTAACACTTAAACGACGCACTGCATTGGGTCCAAGTCGCGTTTACTAAGATCTCGTTGTTAACGTGGTAAAGGTCGGTCAGAATATTTGGTTTAATCATTCAGTGTGAAACTTTCAAATTCATATACATGTATGCAGCGGTTAGTGTAAGTTAGTTAAGCAGTATGGACTCAATTTCAGAGGATCTAATTATAAATATAACGCAGGCGAGTTTTATATGATGCCGATAAGATTCATTTTAGAGGTGTTTAACACTTAAACGACGCACTGCATTGGATTATTTAGTTAGTGTAAATGAGTTAAGCCTTAGATTTTTTTCATTGTTTAGCGACATCTTTGCGCAGCTATGTTCATTGATGTATCGACCAAAGTGTGACCTTAAAGGCGGAAGGTCTTGTCAAATGATTGGTTGTCTAGTTGTTGTTTAACAACGCCGTGTCATTACAAAGATGATCTGCGTCGCCCTCCTGCTCTATCCAGGCGTGGGACTGGCCAGTTTATATCCAATGATAAGTAGCAGTGTTTATCGTCATCTTATGGCTGCCAGAGCCGTTGACATGGCCCTCCTCCTTTTTCTTACATTGGGACTGGCACTACCAGAGTATGGACATTGGCGGTGTTAAATAATTGGATCGACAGTTTAACGACAGATCTACGAATCTAGTATAATGATGGTTAGTTGCTGTTTAACGACGCTGCAGTGTCATAATAAAAATGACTAATAATAATAAGTCACTGAGTATCACTGAGGCAACGGGAGACCCGCGCGAGACAAGTCACCTTTTTCAGCGTCTGTCCGTTTGCACACAGCGCTTTAATGCAGTGGCATTCAGAGGCACTTTTGACAAGCACGATGGGGACGAGAACCTTTGACAAAGTAGTTTAGTTTCTTAGAGCCTGAGGGATCTTTTCTACCTCGGGCGAAAAAAAAAAAAATAATAATAATAATAATAATAAAAAAAATAAAAATAAAAATAAAAAAAATAATAATAATTATTAATAATAATAATAATAATAATAATAATAATAATAATAATAATAATAATAATAATAATAATAATAATAATAATCTTCTTCTTTATTGAAGCGCCTGACAAACGCACTGCGCTGTACATTTACATGTTATGCAATTGAAACAATTCACAAGAACACAAATGACAGAAGACATAAATCTTAGCTACTGACAGCCTGCAATACACGGCGCTAATAGCAGCCTACAAAGCATGTCCGCCCTACGGGACTCGAACTCGGTACCTCTCGCTCTCTATGCCAATATGTTATCTAATGCGCTATTGGGCCCCTCCCTCCTTTCTCTAGGCGTGGGATTGGCACACCGCAGGTAGGGTAGCGTCGGAGTTTGTTGAATGATTTTGTTTATTAATAATGAGACGATCACTTGTATTGCGCCGTAGCACAGCCTGTGCTAGGAAAGAACATTCAGTTGAAAATTTAAGCGTAATGACGAATATATAACGGCTGTTGAAAAGGTTTCAAAGGTGTCTAAATTGTGCATTTGGATTGACCGTTTACGCCTCCACCTAAGTTGAACCAGGTAGCTGCGCGCAGCGTTATACTTGCTTCTTTACTGTTTAACGACCACTGTGTGGTAACAAGGACCATTAGCGTCGCCCTCCTGCCCTTATCCAGGCTTGCGACTGGCACTGCCAAAGTCCGAGCAGTGGTGGAGTTAACCTTTAGTTCAGTGCAGTCGATGGTTATATAACGCCGATAGGAATCATTTGAGAAGTGTATAAATTTCGTACAAAATAATTGTTTTAATCATTCAGTAGGAGACTTTCATAGTCATTGGTTAATGTTAATTATTTCAGTCTTACATTTTGTTTCCATAGTATATAGCGCCATCTTTAAACACGAGCGATGGTAAAACTATTAGAGCAACGTATTCTATTATTATATAACACCGATAGGAATCATTTTAGAGGTGTTCAACGCTTCAACGACACGCTGCGTTGGGTTCCCAGTGGCTTGTAGTAAACTCTGGTCGTTAAAGTGCTAAACTTCTGACAGGATAATTTTATTATAGTCATTCACTGTGTAAAGCTTTCATATTCATATATTATGCCTCGGTTTGTGTTAGTTAGTTACATGGTAGATTTTGTTTCCATTGTTTAACGACATCTTTAAGCAGACATGGTCGCTGATCACAATTTGACCTTAACGGCGAGAGGTCATATCCAATGACTGTTTGGATGTAATGTAATGTAATAAAACATTTATAACGCGCCACTTAAGAGTCTCTCAGAAGCGCTCAACACGTGGCCATCAAACAGCGGGAAAAATGCGTCTTTAAGAGTTTAGAGAAAACCGTATAGCCGCATGCAGCACGCACAGACGGCGGAAGAGCATTCCAGATCCGTGGCGCCGCAATCGAGAAGTCCCGACGAGCACAGGTGGTGGTTCGAAACGAAGGTATCATCATAAGGATAGTTGAAGTTTAACGACTCTAAGTCAAAGCAAAGATGATTGGCGTCGCCCTCATCCTTCATCGAGGCTTGGGACTGGCGCTACCAGAGTACGGGCAGTGATGTAGTTATGGTCTGCGCTGTACTCATGTTAACGATAACGACCCATCTTTCTCCGTCTAACTTATCCGTCCATGTTTTATCCGTCCATGTTTAACGGCTGACAAGGCCGTTCACCTTACGTTACCCAACAGTTATTAAGGCGGTACGGAACTTCCCACCCACGCATTAAATTGACATATCAATGCCGTATTACTTATATGGTAACTGTAAAGCTAAAAGAGGTGTGATATTTTTAGGTGATTATCCAATATCGAGTTCGCTAAGGTTAATCAATCACCTCTAAGGAGGTAAAACAGGAAGGTGACCTGACCGACGTCCTAGGACGGAGGCACGGGCCCGATCTGGGTTGATTAACCAAAGACCTCCGTACCCACCTTCTCGTGGTGCGAACTGTTAGTAACCCTCCTACATGGGGGGCGAACGAACGGGTACGGCAGGCAAAACCAGAGGAAGGCAATGGCAAACCACCTCTGTACTTTTGCCAAGAAAACTGTCATGGAAAGCACAAACTATGAAAAAACGATAATCGCCGATGGTGAGACACCCAGGCCAGACAGCGATTTCAAGACTACTGGGAAAGAGCGGAAGGATGACCTGGTGAAGAAACGACGTCATGAAGCGACTGCACTAAAACCGAAAGGAGGTGCGGTAACGGATTCAGCCGATGAACACAGGATCAACCTGAGCTGTGGAACCCAGTGGAGGCTGGGAACATGGAACGTGAGGAGCATGCAGACCGGGAAACTGGAGGTGATCAAGATGGAGATGGAAAGGGTGGGGCTGGAGGTGCTGGGACTGAGTGAGACGAGATGGCAGGGAAAGGGACATTTCAACTCTGGAGAATACAGGGTAGTGATGTCAGGACCAAACGAGGGAAGAAGAAATGGAGTGGCGATGATCTGCGACAAGAGGAGTGCTGCGGCAATAATGGGCTACGATACGGTCAACGATCGAATCCTAAGCGTAAGGTTCAGGGGCAAGAAGGTGAACACTACCGTCATTCAGGTGTATGCACCAACGTCTACGGCAGAGGAGGAGATTCGTGAAAGATTTTACACTGAACTACAGGGAAAGATCGACAACGTGCCGAAAGGTGATGTCTTGGTGATTATGGGAGATTTCAACGCAAAAGTGGGGAGATCAGACAAGATAGAAGCATCGCACGGAAGATATGGGTTGGGTGAACGAAATGAAGCAGGAGAAAGACTCATTGACTTCTGCGAAACAAACGAACTGAGTATCATGAATACATGTTTTGAGAAGACAAAGAGAAGACTGTACACATGGACTTCACCAGACGGAAAACACAGAAACCAGATAGACTATATATTGATAAAGAAGAGATGGAAGAGCACGGTGAGAGATGTACAAACGAGACCGGGGGCAGACTGTGGATCGGACCATGAACTGTTGGTGGCAATTCTTAAGTTGAAACTCAAGAGACTTAAAAGAGGGGAACGCCTAATCAGATACGAATGTAAAGGGATCATACCAGAGTATAGAGCAGAAATAAAGAACAGATTTGAGGCATTACATCTGGACGAATCGATAAATGCTGACGACTTGTGGGAAGAGATGAAGAAGGTGGTGCACGAGGAAGCAAACACCCATGTCCCCAGGAGGGAGAGAAAGAAGATATCACCATGGCTAACTGGGGAGGCAATCAAAATTGCGGAAGAAAGGAGAGGGGCGAGAGCAGCGGGGAATAGAGATCAGGTGAGGGTTTTAAATGGAAAATTCCAAAAACAGGCAAGGAAAGACAAGGACAAATACCTAAATGAGAGATGCAAGGAAATGGAGGAAGAGGGAAAAAAGGGAAGAACCAGAGAGATGTTCGCGATGATGAGGAAAATAACTGGCAAGTTTACACCACGAAACGGCTCACTAAAAAACGGAAACGGAGGAATAATAGGAGATGGGGAGGAGATAAAGAATAGATGGAGAGAATATACGGAAGCTCTCTATAACACTGACGATGAAGAGACTAGGGGAGAAGAGACGACCACAGAGGACTACGAAAAAGAACCGGGGATTATGGAGGCGGAGGTAGAATGGGCAATCACGCAAATAAGTGATAACAAGACACCAGGTGCAGATGAAATACCTATTGAACTGATCAAAGCGGCCGGCGATGGAATAACAAAGGAGATAACAACTTTGTGCAACCTAATATGGGAAACAGAAGAATGGCCGAAAGACTGGGGTAAATCGATATTCATACCCATCTTCAAAAAAGGAGATGCGAGGGACTGCGAGAACTACAGAACTATAGCGCTGATCTCACATACAAGCAAGATACTCCTCAAGATAATACACAAAAGAATGGAGAGCAGGATAGAGAGAGAATTGCCGAAAAGCCAAGCAGGCTTCAGGAAAGGGAGGGGTACAAGAGATCATATTGCAAACCTGAGATGGATTATGGAAAGACAGAGGGAATATGGCCAAGAGGTCCACTTATGTTTTATAGATTACAGCAAGGCATTTGACTGTGTAAACCACGACCTGATGTGGAAGACTTTGAGAGAAATGGGCATACCTATGCATCTGATAACTCTCCTCAAGAACTTATATTCCAACCAGATAGCAGTGGTGAGAACGGAACACGGAGAAACAGCAAGCTTCCAAATAAAGAAGGGAGTCAGACAGGGTTGTATACTATCACCGTACCTGTTCATTCTATACGCAGAAAGGATAATGAGAGAGGCAGGATTTGATGATGAGGCAGAAGGAGTGAGGATAGCAGGAAAGGTTGTGAACAACTTAAGGTATGCGGATGACACAACATTGTTGGCTGGGAAAAAAGAAACACTGAAAAACAACATCAGGAAATTAAGGCTTGAAAGTGAGAAAGCAGGACTGTATTTCAACATAAAAAAGACTAAAGTCATGACCACAGAGAGTTGGAGAAGCTTCGAAGTGGATGGAGAAGAGATTGAGGTGGTGTCGAGCTTCTGTTTTCTGGGAGCTACGATAGATAGGGAGGGGGGATGCGAGAGAGAGATACGACGAAGAATTACTCTGGGAAAAGGAGCAATGCAGGGACTGGAAAAGATATGGAAAGATAAAGCGGTGAGCCTAGAAACGAAAACAAGAATTGTAAAAGCAATGATAATACCAGTGGTGCTGTACGGGTGCGAGACATGGACAAAAACCAAAGCACTAGAGAAGAAAATCGATGCATGTGAAATGTGGATTTGGAGGAGAATGCTGAGGGTCTCCTGGACTGAGAAGATAACAAATGAACATATACTGGAAGAGATAGGACACCTAAGAGGACAAATGACACTGAGGCAAAGAGCGGCGAGACAGAAAATGATGTACTTTGGCCATGTGATGCGTGCGGACGGCATGGAAAAGGAGATGATGCTGGCGTGTGGGGAGGGAAGACGAGGAAGAGGACGACCAAGAAAGAGATGGATGGAGGAGATACACGAGACAATGAGGATGAATCTTCCGGAACTGAGAGAGGCGACGAGAGATCGGAACACATGGAGAAGGCTGACTATGGCAGTCGCTAGGATTCAGCGAATCGACAGCACAAGGTGACAAGGTGATCCAATATCGTACCAGAATTTTTTTAGAAATTTCTGCCCCACTTGCTCCCCTATCCGACTGCGCTATGATGAGTACAATGACCGTACACTGTCGGTTGGTAGATGAGACGGTGATCCATAGGACTAGCCACCTGCCCTGATATATAAGCCGAGGCTAAGAAGATGAAGTCGCTCTTACGACATCAAAAGCCGCGACACCTATTGGAAAAATGTTTGAATGGTTTTCATAGTAGCAATGGTTCCGATAGAATTAAAAAGATCCTTACGAAGAAGGGATCCAAGTCATCCAACGGTATACAATCAACGCAAACGACAATATATAAGGCCAATAGGACACACTTTAGAGGTGTTTAATGTGGCGGACAGGCCACAAGCAGAATGAATGATCTATAAATAGCTTAATAATATTGATTTTCAATACATGGTGTCGCGCCTCTGAATCGCTAGGTGGCGTTTAATCAGCGCTCGATTCGAGTTTTAATAAATATAATTAAATTATACGCTCGCTTAATTTTGGCTACTTTATCGTTTTAATCTATCAATTAAATAAAAGTACATCTTCCCACGTTCTATAATTGATGACTAAAAATTGGCATCGCCTAAATTACGCCTTAGAAGCTCTATCTCTTAGACACCTACCTTTTGTTAAGAACTTTGGTAAGGACGCATTTATAAGCGTTGAGAGCGACAGCATAGATGATCGATAGATGAATATAGGCTGCCTCATGGTGCATCGCTTATATCGTGAAGTGGTCGTACTGCTTCACACATAGTAGAGTGGTTGTGCACTGCTCTACACATAGCGACACGGTTCTTTAGTGTCGTTGGTTACGGGAAAGTGAAATCAAACGGTTCGGGAAAGTTACGGGCGCCTCCGCGTCCAAAATAAGACAAGACTAATCCGTGCGCTCCCGTGTGACAGCCGCTCACATGGTCTGGCCAATGCCGGCTATCGCTGATCTGACGGGGTAGGGCCCATCACGTTGTTGATCGCGAGCCGGTCCGAGCTTTGATCGTGGGAAGCTGATCGGGGAAAGACCGATCGTGAGATAAAGGCTCACAGGTCTAATACGGGGAAGGTGTCACCCCGTTGGTGTCGATCGGAAAGTACGCGAAGATACCGACAGGTCTGTAACGAAAAATCAAAGTCCGTTTCCGCGTAAAGTTCGGAGTACGTGAGTTACTGGAAAATCAGTTAACAGCGAGTGAAAAATCAAAGGCCGATTTCGCGTAAAGTGCGGAGATCGGGGAGAGACGGGAAAATCAGTTAACGGCGAGTGAAAAATCAAAGCCCGATTTCGCGTAAAGTGCGGAGATCGGGGAGGGACGGGAAAATCAGTTAACGGCGAGTGAAAAATCAAAGTCCGGTTTCCGCGTAAAGATCGGAGAGCGCGGAGAGACCGGGAAACCAGTTAACGGCGAGTGAGTAAATACGGGGAAAATTCCCCGCTGGCCCGGTTCGATCAAATACGGGGAGGGTGACCCCGTTGGTGACAGATAAATACGGGGAAAGCTCCCTTGAGTTACCGTTCGATAAATGCTGCACACCAGTGTGGTAAAGTACGGGGAAGATGGTGACCCCGTTGATACCGTTCGTAAAACAATTGCGGATCTACCCGCATATTCTTTTCAACTTGCGGGTCTACCGCGCCTTTTCTACTTACGGGACTTACCGAAACGTTTCTCCCGCGGTTTCCCCGCGGATTATCTTTCCTTGCGTACCTAGCGTCGGTTATAGTTAGGCTATTTCCGCGGTTTCCCCGTGGACTATCTTTCTTTTCGTACTTACTCCCGCGGTTTCCCCGCGGATTATTTTCTTTGCGTATCTAGCGTCGTTCATAGTAACTTTCGCGGTTTTCTTGCGGATAATCTTTCTTTGCGTACTTTACGTTGGTTATACTTATTACCGCGGTTTCCCCGCGGTAAATATCTACTTGCGGGACTAGCCACATTACCTTTATTCGCGGTTTCCCCGCGGTTTCTTTACTTGCGGGACTAGCCGCTTATCTCTCTGTTCGGGGAACTACTCGACAGATCTGACCGTGGTTCGTTCAGGTGTGAGAGACAGTACAATTCCCTAACGGGGAAGTAAATACACAGGTCTGTGAGAAACAAAGGGGTAACGTTAGTGACACGTACCCCTGATTCCGGCAACGGAATCGAGTCCGAGGATTCGGAAACGAATCCTGTGAGTCCGTGCGCTCCCGGGCACAACCGTAACGCTCGCTATCTGATTCGGAAAGTTTGATTCAAGGATACCTGAGGCGGAGTAAGGGCCCACTCTCGTTGGCAGGTCCCGGATCAGATTGTTTCGGATAGCGGGAAGAAAGGTTGTGTAAGACTTAAGCCGGGGAAGGGTGTACTCGCGAGACACAGCGAGTCAACGCCCTTGGTGACGAGTACAAAACCCCAGGTGGGTAGATTAACGCAGACCAAGAGAGTTACCGATACGTGGAAGTCCGGGTACTCCGGTACCCAGATCAAGATCAACGCAGACCAAGAAAGTGATCGATACGTGTACGTTCGGGTAGTCGGATACCCGAGTAGATATATTTGCTTGTCGCAACACACAGCTCTGAGAACTGACTGAAGTGCGAGGCTGGGCCCCTCGTGCGTAGGTCGGAACGAAGTTCTGTGTGTAGATAGCGAAGGTTAGAGAGAGGACCTTCGCTATCAGAGTCCGTAGGTACCTTACCAGTGTTTCTTTCTTTCGAAGCAGAATTCTTACTGTGTTGGTCGTTCTTTGCCTTCACAGTTTGTGAGATCCTACCGGTGTCTGTCTTGTTCTTTCGAAGCAGAATTTATCACTGTGTTGGTCGTTCTTTGCCAACACAGATACGAGTGTTTCTTTTTCGTTTGAAGTAGAATTTATCAGTGTTGATCGTTCTTTGCCGACGCAGAGACGGGCGGGTAAGGGAACTTACTCCGTCAATTGTGGTGCATGACAATATACGTGGGAGGCCGCATGCCAAACACGGAAATGGACAGAGAAACACATGACGGTAGGACATGGACAAGTGTCTAGGACGACACGACGCAGAGATTTGTCCCCAGTATGGTCTAGGGCTAGAAGACGTAGAGAGCTGCTATCGGTAGTGTCTAGGCCGAGTTGACATAGCGAAGTGTTTCAAGTATTGTCTAGGACGACGCGATGTAGAGAGTTGTTACGGGTATTGTCTAGGGCAAAATCACGTAAAGACTTGTCATAAATATTTCTGGTCTTTGGAACTTAGAGAACGTTTGGTGTCCCTTATTATCGGCGATGGTTTAAGAGTCACAAGATGTAGAATGGTAAGGCGATGTTCATATCAGGCAGAGGGGAAGAGGAAGCGCGTAGCTAAGAAGGTAAACACAAAGAGAAAGACTCGTGCTAGTAAGAGAACGAACCCTGTTCTGAGAGACGGCCATCCTCAGGACGTTGCCCATCCGGCGACCGTGGAAGAGGCAGAGTCTGACCGAGATAAAGCTGTATAGTGTTACCTCTCTTGGAGAAGCGACCCATCCGAAACCTCCCCTGATAGAAACGGTCACCCTGGGTAGAGATGGAGAACAGCCATTTACATTGAAGTAGACAAGGCAGTGACTCGGGCGGCTCCAGACGGATAGTGGGCTGGAGCCGACGCCGTCCCGTGAGCAGAGAGAGAGAGAGACTGAGGTAGCGCGGGGGCGGCGGTCGCCACATTAACACTTTAACGACGCGCTGCATTGGTTTCCCAGTCGCTTGTAATAACGTTTCGTCGTTATAGCGATAAACGTCGGACAGAATAATTTGATTAATCATTCAGTGTGAAACTTTCGTAATGATAAGGAATCGGTTAGTTTTAGCTAGTTAGTTTCTAGATTTTGTTTTCATTGTTTAGCGACATCTTTAGGCTGCTATGGTCGTTGACATTTCGATCGTAGACTATAGGCCTGAATATTGGCGTTATGGTTTGGATCGAGAGTTTAACGACATTTTATAACAAGAGTCGCTGACATCAATGGAATTTAATTTGAGCAGTTCTCACGTTTTCGAACAAGTATATGCAGCTCGTATTTTATTTGTTTAATCTTCAGTTTAATGACATCTCATCAGAACATCGGCCTATGACGTTATATCAAAAATCATACATGGCAATGTTACAAACAGTTTTCACATTTAAACTAAACAGGTATATCTAGAATGGTTTATCTTGAAACTGTTTAGGCATCTGAAATATCTGAATCTCAGTTTTAGTTAGTAGTAATGTGTGGTGTATACAAAAATAATTTCTGCTTATTTCAAACATTTCTAGCAGAAATTCAAGCACGCTTTCCTTAGTTAGCTTTTAACTTTTTAAAGATATATTCATGTAAGCGGAGAATGTGAATATTATTATCCGCCGTTAAGTGTTGTTCCAATCGGTCTCCCCTTCATTAGTGTGGATACATCCCCATGCTGCATTATTTGCTATAAGGTCGCCTACTACTATGGTCCGTTTAGTTCGAAAAATCTTGGCTAACTTTGTGTGATTGAGTTTTATAATTATGTATTGACAATACGTTATAAGCCTCTGGAAGTTTTAATATCTATGACTTACATTTTTTAGATGTGGTACTGGTATTTCTTTCGTTTTTAACGACATTATATATTCGCCATAATTATACCGTACTTCAATACAGGTCGTTTATTTATTTCTCCAAGGTTTAACGTCGTCATATGACATCAAAGGTCGTTGACGACAATTTAAAACATATACAGTGCAGTGAAATGAATTCATAGCGTCCAAAAGACACCATTTAAGACTGTCCAAACATAACCTTAAAATGTCATTAGTGTTCATTGTTTAACGACATAAAAAATACAAAAATAAAAATACAATTCATAAATATACAGTTTGATACATGCAATTTGGTATCTGATGCAAATTCAACAATATTTAGTAGCAATTGTCGTATACAAGAAAGGTTTCTTAAAATTAATTCTTGATCACCATTACTAATGCACATTTACTTCTTAATCTATTTATTTCAATAACATTTATTTTACAAATTTAGAAGACACGAAAGACATGTTTAACATGAAGTTCACTTTTGGATTTTTAAGAAGTCATCAATCAGTAAAATCAAGCATTATTAATGAAATATATTCAAACAGTGAATATGACAATTCTTTATCATTTATTATGCTACCGTGTTGACAATAAAAGATAACCGAAACTTCACCCGAAATTCTCAATTTATTACATTTAATGTTCTTAATACAGCTTGATTGATATTTGTCACACATGCAAGTAATACATGAAGTTTGTAATTTTTGGTACATTTTACGGAAGTATTTAATAATTTCAATCACACAATATTATCATAATATATGCAAATAGTTAGAACAGGAATCTAACAGAGCCGTATATATGAAAGAGTTAGGCCAGGTACAGCCAAAGACCGGTCCCGGTTCCTGATTGGCCTGGTTGGTCACGTGGTTACCGGCCACCATCTTGATTCCAGTCGAAGCGATTGATCAGTGTGTGCGGTATATTAATTTTTAATAATGCCTTGTTGCGCTGCTTTTAATTGCTCGAATCGACATGAAACTGGGTTTCGGTTGTTCCGCTTTCCGAGCAACAAGACTCGCTGTGCTTTGTGGATGGCGAAAGTGAAGAGAGACAACTGGAAGCCGACGTCGTGTTCAACTCTATGCGAGGTAGGCATCGTGGCAAGCTTATAGAATCGGGGGGCTGAAGGACATAGTGCGTAAGTTTACCGTCGTCGTGAGTGTCGGTTAGGGTCAGTGGCGGGTCGAAAAACTGGTACCGTCCGGCGTCTGTACAGCATGCCCAAATAAAAGATACTGTATAATCCTTCAGCCCACGATACTATAAGTTTGCCCGCAGCGTTTACTTTTGTCCCCAGTTTACTTGATTTAGGCATATGAATCGCAGGCATGATACTGGATGGGTTAGGGTTAGTGTCGTCATTAGAAAAACTGGTACCGTCCGGCGTCTGTACAGCATGCCCAAATAAAAGATACTGTATAATCCTTCAGCCCACGATACTATAAGTTTGCCCGCAGCGTTTACTTTTGGCGTCCCCAGTTTACTTGATTTAGGCATATGAATCGCAGGCATGATACTGGATGAATTTACCTTGCAGGGATGTATTCACAAATTTTAAGGCAAGCATTTAGTATCGGGGTGCGTAAGTTTCCGGGCATCGGAAGGTATCTTTTGGCATGCTGCGCGTAAGGTACGATGTCTTCTAAAGACGACACTAACCCTGACCCTCACGACGCGTAACCTTACCCTAACTGACTCTCACGACGACTAAAATGACGGAAGAAAATACATGCACCCCGATACTAAATGCTTGCCAATTATAATTTGTGAAGGTTAAACACATACTATCCTCTCTTGTCCCTTCTTCTCTTACCTCACTCATTTACTATTAGGTCATGGATACAGTCATGCCCGACGTGAGCCTAATACCTGGGACTAGAATCACGCTCGTTACGCTATTGGTCAATGCATGTCACATGATTTTGCGCACGTGAAAGGAGCCAACCGATAAACTCTCCCGAAGAATGCGGTGGAAGATTGTTCACCATGTTTTCTAATGACGACCCTAACCGACCCTCACGACGCCTATCCTGACCCTAATCGACCCTCGCGTAGCCTAATCTGACCCTAACCGACCCTCACGTAGCCTAACCTGCGACCATCTAGATGTCCGCCATTTCAAAGTTCCAAGGAAAGACCAGTTCACGTGACAGGCTTTAGACAATAATGCAACGGGCGTGATTGTAGTACTGGGGTTCCGCTAACGCCCGAGGCGTGAACGGATCCACTACGTTACTATTAATGAAGTTATTGCAATGTGATTGCAAGCAGCCTTTAATTAAGAATTTGGTTAACTCTTTTCAGCAGAAGTTGAGTAACCCATGCCTGGCTGCGTCCCAGTGTATCGGATGCAAAACATGAGATTTTGTACACTTCATTTTCATGGTCACCTTAGTACACTTTGTGTCATCTGTAGAAATGGTTAATGTTCTTTAGGCACATTTCGAAGACAATCAGTTCGAGAGAAATCGTAAGGACGGATGGAGAAAGCTACGACCCGATGCTGTGCCAACGCTCTTCTCACACAGTGTACCGGTGCGTGTCAGAAAACCACCATTGAAACGCAGCCTGGATGAAAGCCCGACGAAGACTGCTGCAGATAAGCGGTTGCGTATCGAACACAGCTACAGTAGCAAATCTTTGCCGGATTTCTCCACCAATACTGCCATGGCTGAAGCACAACTTTACGATGGTAATTTAGTATTGTATTGTATTTGTATTGTGTTTGCAAATTTATAAAGCAACTAACTATTCAGACACCAAGAACTGCAGATGCAAGATGCTGGGCCAAAGACATTTGAATCTGGAGGGACAAGAAGATCATAACAATGAGCATCAAATGGTAATGAACACAATAGTGTTAAAATATAGTGCTGTTCCAGCTGCAGTTATAGATGAATTTGAATATTATTATAGATTACTGTTTTAGACTATTATACAGGACTGTAGAAATTAAGTTCTGTCTCTTTTGCCATGTGGTCCACTCTTGGAGAGTCCATACTAAGGTATCCTGCCTTTTGGGTCCTGGTCATTTGTCTCTCAAGTCTTTCTCATTCATTGGCCATTGAATACCCATGACCAAGCTGGGATATGCAATGTTCATTCCTTGCATTCATTGTATGAACCTTGCTGTCTGCAAGGTTCCTTCACTCAGTTCGATTTGTAGGCACTTACTAGACAATATTTTGGTCGTTTCAGCTTCTAGCAACAACGACACAGTTTTCAGACGCGAGGACCTGACTACATCTGAAAGTTTATCGAACAGCACTGCACATGCTACATCGCACTCGGTAACTTGTTCAACGTCGTCGGCAGCTGACGCCACAGCTAATTGTGCAAGTTGTCGCACTTTAAATGATCGCATCAACAAACTGCAGAAACAGTTGGCAACGAAGACTCGTCTCTTTGCTGCTCTACGTGATAGGCACAAAGCGACATTGAGAAAAGTAAGGAAAATGTCGAGAGAGAAATTTGCTTTTGGTTTTGCTGTTAAGAAATTTCTGAACATCGATCAGCTGAAGTTGATGTGCAGAGGTAGCCAAAGGGGTTCTAAATGGAGTTCGCCGACGGTAAGAAATGCACTGCAACTGCATTTTGCATGTGGTCCCACAGGTTACCGTGTACTTTTGTCTCTGAAGTATCCGTTGCCATCACTGCGCACTTTGCGCCGCAGTATTCAATTTGTTAAATTTGAGACTGGAATTCTAACAGAAGTTTTCCAATTCCTTGCTATTAAAGTTCATGATATGAGTGTTCATGAACGTGAATGTTGCTTGACATTGGATGAGATGTCGATAGCAGCAGGTGTTGAATTTGATACCCGGAGTGGACATTTCATCGGTGATGCAACATGTAGCCAACCATAGCAATACGTAACTGAACGAAGCATACTGAG
>JACEVL010000905.1:40000-65618 GCA_020284085.1 Aporrectodea caliginosa | reverse complement strand
CCAGATCTTATTGTAAAAAGCTAACAATATAGTTAGAGCATGTCTGTGTAAATGTTTAAGAAATTCATATGGGATTTTGTCATCGCCTGGCGATTTGCAACATTTAGAATTAGAAATGGCATCTTTTAATTCTTTGATTGAAAAATTTACGTTAAGAGCCTCAGTATCTTCTAAATCTGGTAAGTTATCTAAGGGAGCAACGTTGTGTTCATTTTTGACACACTTTAAGTACTCTACAAATTTTGGATTATAATTTTTTTACTGCTTGCATATATTTGTGCTAATAAATTAGATTTTTCTAAGTTATTTTCTGCAATTATCCCATTAGAGTTTAAAGTTGGGATAGATTTGTAAGGTGCTATGCAATTCATGCGTCGAGCCATGTCCCACACTACTCCCAATTTTGTCTGGTCAGTCAATTCAGAGCAGTAGTTTTCCCAACTAGCTTTTGCTTCGGATTTTAAGGTCACCCTTACTACTGCCTCCTGGTGTTTATATTCTACATAATCTTTCAAATCCTTTGATTTTATGGCCTTATTTCTAGCTTTATTTCTATTAAAGATGGCTTCGGTGCACTTGTTATTCCAGAATGGATTGGGTCTATGTTTCTTCCTCCTTTGATTGTTATTATTATGATTCCTTTTCCTACAAGGTAAGTTTTCATTAGCTAATGACGTGAGAGATTCGACAATGTTTTTAAAAGTATCATTATTGTTTTCATCGATAAGACCATCAGTTACATAAAATTGACTATTTTTCTTAAATTCTTTCCAGTCGGCCTTCTTCAAATTCCACAATTGCATGCTCATGTTAGGTTCTATTTTGACCTCTTCATTAACAATAATGTTACACAAGTAGTGATCTGAACCCATGCTATTATTAGTAACATAGTGTTTACAGTTTAAGGCTAGTTCTTTTGTTACAATCGACAAGTCTATGACTGAACGATTTTTGGAATTTATAGGAGGTATACGCGTGGGCTGCCCAGTATTTAAAACAATCAATTGTTTATCATCCAGAATTTCTTCTAAAATCTGACCTCTTTCGTTGGCATTCGTGCATCCCCAGCTTTTGCAATGAGCATTTAAGTCTCCTAGAATTATGGCTCTTTTAAGTGGGAATATTTTTTCAATTTCGGTTTTAGCTATTTTATTTTCTGGAGTAATATATGTATTTATAATTTCCAAGTGACCATTTTCAGTTTTAATTTTTATACCCAAAATTTCTACATTATTTATCTGATCTATGTCTAATAATGTGAAACTAATGCCAGTTTTAATCATGGTTGCTAGTCCCCCCTACTGTGCTTAGTATTATCTTTTCTAATAACATTATAATTATCAAATGCAGGTGTTTGATTTTTTTCTTTTAAAAATGTTTCTTGCAGACATATAATGTCTGGTAAGTATTTTGTTTGATTCAAATAGTTTTTAATCTGATAGAGATTTGCTCTAATGCCACGTACATTCCAATGGGCGATAACAATAGCCATCATAAGGTAACTAAGTAAATTTAAAAGTGTTTTTTATTATTTCGCCTTTTTCCATCTGAACTGGATTTCTCCTTCAAAAAGGAAATCTGAAGCCCCACTACAAATAAGATCTTTGACTTCATCTCTGTTTTTGGACTTGTCAATTGATGCCAGAACACCCAGAACAAATGTCATAAGTTTATGTGACATATCATCATATTCCTCAATATTAGTTTTCTTTGGTTCGACCACATTTATTGCTTTATAATTATTGAAATCAAAATTTAAGAATTCTTTAGTATTTTCATCAGATGTATGGACTGGTTTATCGTTTTCTACAAATTGATTTGCAGCCCTATTTTCACTGTTGTTTAACGCATCCAATAAATATATATACCACTGTGCGATAGCGTTTATGAGGTGTCTAAAGTAAGCACTGTTTTTTTATTCAATATTGCTATTCAGCCAAGGGTGCTGTCATTGTTTAACGACATCTTGCGTATACAAGTCAGGATTGTTGTGATATTTGGAAAAATGAAATTGGAATGTGGTTGGTTTGGTTAATTGCTGTTTAAAGACGATTTGTCATAACAAAGATGATTGGCGTCGCCCTCCTCATTTCCTCAGGCTACGTACGGACTGGCACCACCGGAGAACGATGAAGTGGTGAGATGTCTAAACGCGCGCTGAATTATTCATTATAGTAGTAGTTTCAGTTTAACGACAATGTGATTACAAAGATCATCAGCCTCCTCCTCCGTAATCCGGACTTGGGACTGGCACTGGCAGAGTACAAACAATGGCGATGTCAATTATTTATTATGAAAGTCAGAGATGTAGTCTGCAGTGCGACCGCTCTCCATTTTCTGAAATCTCAAGCTCTTGACAGAAAATCCCAAGATTGGTCAAAAGTGAACAAACAAATCCCAAGTTGCCGAAAAGAAAAAGTTGTGATGAAATATGAAATGTGTTTTAACGTTTAACAATCACAATTATTCAAAAAAATGCATAGTTAAGAACTCGCTAAGAAAAAAACCGGAGCATAACATTGAATTAACAATGTTTACCGGTTACAATAATAATAAACGTCGTTCAGACTGAGCGAGTTTTTCTAATCTGATTCGCTGCCACTGTTGTAAAGTACGGTAAAAACTAGTCTGTAGACCTCAGAAAAATTCCCAAGATTGCTAGGCAAATTCCCCAGATCCCAAGTCGGACCCCCAAATCCCAAGATCTTGGGGAAAATCCCAAGCAGTGGTCGCACTGGTAGTCTGTCATAAGACTATTCAGCCGTGCTCTAGTAAAGGTGATCACCGTTTGCAGGTAATCAATCTGCTGAGGAACAACCTCATGTATATGTAATTAGGATCCTGAGTTTAACAACACCTTGTGACAACATTGGACGCTGGAAAATTGTTCTACAATATACGGCTCCTGAATATTATCTTTCTGAATATATAACGCTGGCAGGAAACGTTTTAAAGGTGTCGAAAGAGCGCACTGATTGTTTCTCTGATCAACTGATGACATTGACATATAAATCAGATAGTGTTTAGCAGATTGTAATGTAATGTAATGTAATGTAATGTAATTAGCAACTTCTATTGCGCCGGTGTCTAATGCACAAGGCATCAACCGATGGTGCATCAAAACAATCCGTAATCAGGTCAACATCCAGAAGAAGATTGTGTTCAATTGTTAGCGATAACTTACAGCAACCTTGGCTGTTGTCTGTGTTTCAAGTGCTGATGATGAATAAAATGTTTTACCATGGGCGCCCGCAGCATAGGTCAAGGGGGGTCGCGTGACCCCCTGGAAATCATGATGCAAATTTAAATATAAAAAGTCCGACAAGTTTAATCATGCAAATGAAGCTTAAAATACAATTCTGTTCAAATCACTTAGTAATTGCTAGCTTTAGTTTCAGACTGCTTAGGCCTAATAATAAGTTACTATACTAATATTCAATGGCGGATTTAGCAATAGGCCTGCAAGCCAACCGCCCTCCCCCGTTCCCCTCCTGGTTGTGTTCCGGCACCCCTTAAAACCAGACCCGTCCGTCATCGTGTGCTGCCACTGGCCTGCCAGAACGGACCTGGGATGGCCGAGATTTAGTTCTTATCTTAACCCCAATGTCCGATGTGCAGATCTGCACGGGATCCGAGGACTAATTAAGTTCTAAGTTCTTAACCCCAATAAACAATGCTCATCACGATTGAGTGCGTTAGGTCTACGTTCAACTGTACTTCCCCAAGTATTTCTGTTCTGTCTCTCTTAACGTATGTAAGTATAGGGAATAAGTAAGGAGTAAGGGTATAGAGAGACGAACAGCATCGACAGGTCAAGGAAGATTAGCATGACCCTGAATTTGACCCTCAGTCTCCGAGTGTCTCACTCTCGGGATGTAGGCTAACACTTCCAATGTGGAACAGTCATTCACACACAAACGCATGAACAGTCGAAGTCATTCTCGATATGTAATACCTCTTCCAGACATAGCCAAGCCAGCATCAGGCAGGCAGCTTAAACACATCTATCATCAAACTATATATATATATATATGTATATGTATATATATATATATATATATATATATATATATATATATATATATATATATATCCGGCCTCTCATGCTCCCATGTATGTATGTAAGAGTTTGTAGTATAAGTTTATATCAAATTTCTAGTGAAGTCGGGCACGGACCTGCCATGGGGCCCTCTAGTCGGGCCAGACGGCATCTGAAGACAAATCACACAGCGTCTTGGATATAATTTTATGCCTATTGCATCAATTGAATTTTCTCAACAAGTGGCTCTCGGATTCGCGAATCGCGATTCGCATATTGAATTGAATTGCTACGAAATGAAGACTATTTGGTAGGCATGAAAGCAATCACATCCTTGAAATTTAAATTGTGATAAACTGGATGTAATTAAAAATTGTATCATAATAGCTTAAAATACTGGACCCAAACGCAAATCCGCGGGAAAGCGGTTTTTGACAGAAAAACACATGACACCAGTGGTGTAGTGGGGGGAACGGGGGGAACGCCGTTCCCCCACTTTTTTTCTCACACTATGCAAAATTCTTGCAAGATGGCACTTTTTGCTTACTTCAATATACAGGCGTTCCCCCACTTCATTTTTTAGGACTACACTACTGCATGGCACCATAACTCCGCAATCTGTCAGTATTTTATAAAATATATCTCACTCTTCGTGCTGCATCAGTAAGTGCAGAAAGAAGTTTTAGATCGACAATATGTAATTATGTGAGTTTAGTTTTAATGACATATTATAACGCAACTAACTCTCTCGGCCGTGACTGACCCCCCTGCAAAAAATCCTGCGGGCGCCCATGTGTTTTACCTCTGACAAATCTGCGAATATATAGCGCTTGATAAACGTTTTAAAGGTGTCCAAAGAACGTGCAAAATTATTCCTTTGTGAAGCTATTATAAGGATACTGAAATATGTTTAAACAAAAGAAAAAAGAAACGACTGGTATGACTGTGAAACCTTGTCCTCAGAAAGGAGGATATCAAGTCGGAGTTAGGAAACTCAAGGAGGAAGACCACCTATGGACTTTTGATCCTGCCCGAAGTAGGCCTAATCGTAATCGTAATTGAACATTTATATTTCGCCACCCAAAACAGAGGCGCTCCCGACCCGGGTCAGTGTCTTCACTGTTAAAGAGAGGTCTTCAGTAGCTTGCGGAATTAATGGACATCGTTTCGGCTGTTTAGCGACATCTTTTGACCAGTTGACCATGGTGTTTCTCATAATTATGGGTCAGATATCTACTTTTGGATTATTGTGGAAAGTTCTTTCTTTTCATAATAATATTATATTAATATTGCACATATTATGTGCAATCACTTAAGGAAACACTAACGCAGCTGGATGGATGGATCCAGAGTTTAACGGCAGCTTATGACAACATAGGCCATTGCCGCCGACAAAGATTAGTTTTGGCATATTACAGCTCTTTATGTATACACCAACGGTAGGACAGTGGCGGAGTTTGTTGAATGATTTTGTTTTTTAATAATAAGACGACGATTTGCATGGCGCCGTAACACAGGCTAGCACGGAAAGGACATTAGCTGAACAATTAAGGGCAGTGACGCATATATAATGGCAGTTTACACCATTTTAAAGTGTTTAAATTGTGCATTAGGATTGACCTTTTACTCCTCGGTCTTAGTTCAACCACGTAGCTGGTGTAGTCTGAGAATATATAATGTTGCTGAGAATCGCTTTAAAGGTGTCTAAACAGTGCAATAAATCATTCATTTCTTGAAGCCATAGTATATAATCAGATAAACTTAAGTTTTAAATATATCGGTTCTATCGTTTAGCGACATCTTTCGGCAACCAAGGCCGTTGATGTATGGATTCAACTTTATTCATTATCCAATTGAATAAGATCGATGCTGCTTCTCTCCATCTCAGGTTCCCCTCATCCAGTTTTCCTCTTCTTTTCGTGACCTTGGAATTGTTTTGGATCCTACTCTTACTTTCACTAACCACGACAACTCTGTTTCCCGATCCTGATTCTACCATCTGCGCCAACTTCGTTACATTCGCAGGTCTCTGTTACTTCAAGCTATCACTACAGTCTGCACTCAGGTGCATGGATTGTGGGAATGCTGTGTACATTGGTCTCTCCTCCTCCAATACTCTTAAACTTCATTCTATTTTACAATGCCGCTGCTCGCCTCACATAATGCGGTATTCCAAATTCTGCTCATAATTATATCAGGCTTTATTCGTGACTGACTTCACTGGCTCCCTATTCAACAGCGTATACAGTTCAAAGCCCTTTCCCTTATGCGCAACTGTCTCGTTGAGGCCATGGCCCCGATCTTCCTGAGGTTTTTCTGTAGTCTGGTTTCCTCTTTATACCCGGGAGGGTCTGTTTGCGATCTTCCACTTGCGGCCTTTTGGTTGGTTTCCCCGCGTAGACCTATGCGCTCTGCTACGGCCCAATCCAGAAGCTTTGCCTATGTTGGCCCCTCAGCTTGGAACTGTCTTCCCTATAGTCCCTGCGTCTGGAATTAATAATCCTCTCACCTTTCCAGGTCAGGAAACGCCTTATAAGACGATCGCTGACCCAGGCACTGAGAGGCAGAGAGCTGATGATTTTGAGCGGCGCTATATAAATGTTCGATTACATTACGTTTTGTTATATTACATTACATTACCTATAAACATTTGCTAGAGTTAGTTATTTCAGTCTTAGATTTCGTTTCTATTGATTAGCGACATCTTCAAGATCCAAAGGATATTACAAGCATGCAACGTAATCGACGTTTATATAACACCTGTAGGAATCATTTTAGAGGTGTTTAACATTTTCACAATGCTGTGCATTGGTCTAACCGTCGCGTTTAGTTAACTCTCGTTATAGAGTTAAACTTGTCTTCGGACAGAATAATTGGATTAATCAGTCAGTATGAAATGTCACACACAATGACTGATTGATTAGTTGCTGTTTAATGACTCTGTGTCAAAATATTATTATTATTTCTTGGTACAATTTGCATTATTATTACTATAAGAGAATAAGAAAGGGAGGCATGTAGAGAGGAAGCAGGGATAGAGGTAGTGAGGGCGGAAGTAGAGAAGGAGACAGGCAAGGACGCAGAGATGGAGGCAGGGAGGGAGGTAGAGAGGGGAGATGGAGCAACGCAGAGAGAGAGACGCAGAGAAGGAAGGAGAGAGGGAGGCAGAGAGTGAGGCAGGGTGTTGAACAAGGAGGCAGTGAGGAAGACGCGAGGGATGAAGGCAGGAAGAAGGCAGGGAGGAAGATTATGAGGTATAATAGAGGTGGATGAATGGAGAAAGGAAATGAGGGAAGTGAGGATGGAAGTGAGGATGGTATACGGGCAAACAGTGCGTCTGATCGTATAGGGAAGAGTCACAAAACCCACTTGTTCTTCTTCTGCTTAGAAATATACGCAACGGAAAATGCTAACGAAAATCAAAACACAAACGAGACAAACGAAGACAAACAGAGAGACTTCAGGACAAACAGACAGACAGACTGTCACAGACAGGCAGACGGATACATCATATCTCATAAACAGAATGAGTAATTATAATTGGATATATCGAAGTTCATCCATATTCCATATACAGACACAAATTTTACGCAATCGTGTATTATATAACGCCGAAAAACATAATTTAAGAGGTGTTTAACACTTTAACGACGCGCTACATTGATTTTCCAGTCGCTTTTAGGAAACTCTCGTCGTTAGGGTGTTAAAACTCGGACAATTTAAAGCAATCGACGTTTATATATTGCCGACAGAAATCATTTTAGAGGTGTTTAAATACGGACAAAATAATTGCAATAATCATTCAGTAGGAAACTTTCATATTAATACATTGGTTCGTGTTAGTTTATTTTCAGTCTTAGATTTTGTTTCCACTGTCTAGCAACATCTTTAGACAAGATACAATTTCCTACAGAGAATGATCCAACCATTAGTTCAACGCAAGCGATAGTTATATAACGCTGATGGCAATTTTGAAGGTGTCTAAAAGTCAATCAATCAATATTCGTTTAATTCAACAAATCTAGTTGTCACAGACGCAACTATAGTTACAAGTGGTGCGGGTGAATTATTAGGAGCCGAGCTACTATAAGATATTAGGGAATTATTTGCTAACTAAGTCTAATATACATCTTTAAATTAGTATCGTAGTATCCTGTCCACAGTCCGACAGGAAAAATTGGATTAATCATTTAGTGTGAAATTCATTCATTCATTCATTCAGAGCATTTATATAGCGCCCCTTCAAGAAACTACTCAGGAGCGCTCCCGGCCCAGCCACGAGTAAAGAAAAAAATATGCCAAGGTAAGTGTAAGTTGTAGATAAGTAGGCCCCTATTAGATTTTGTTTCCATGTTTAGCGACATCTTTCGGCAGCAGTTGTCCTTTGACCTCATTTGACCACAGTTTGACCTTAACGGCTGGAGGTCATATCCAATGATTGGTTGGTTAGTTTGTGTGTAACGACGTTATGTCACAACGGAGATGTTAAGCGTCACCCTCCTCCATTATCGAGGCTTGCTTCAGCCTATGCATGGGCCTCAACTGCGGCGGTGCACATGCAGGGGCCTCAACCTAAGTTAATACGGCCCTGCACGTCAGGATTGTTGTTGTGATATTTGGAAGAATGAAATTGGAACGTGGTTGTTTTAGTTAATTGCTGTTTAAAGATATTGTGTCATAACAATGATGATTGGTGTCGCCCTCCTCCTTTCTACTGGCGCCATCGGAAACGATGAAGTGGGTGAGATGACCAAACGCGAACTGAATTATTCATTATGAAACTTTAACTATATAATAATTATTTTATATTATTAATTATTATTATTATTATTATTATTATTATTATTTATTATTATTATTATTATTATATACAACAGTTAGTGCTGACTAGACTTTCATTCCATTGTTGATCGACATCTTTGAACGGAGGCATTCGAACAGTAAGTTTACGCGGTGGTGGTTTTTCTGTTTAACGACTATAGCTGTGTGGTAACGAAGACCATTAGCGTCGCCCTCCTCCTTTATCCAGGCTTGGGACTGGCACTGTCAGAAAGCGAACAGTGGCGGAGTTGAGTAAGTTTACGCAATTGGTGCTTAGGTTATATATCGCCGATATGAGTCATTTTAAAGGTGTCTACCCTCGGACAGAATAATTGCAATCATTCAGAGTGAAACTTCCATATTCATATTATATGCCTCGGCTATTGTCAGTGAGCTAATTGTAAGATTTTGTAACCATTATTTAGCAACATCTTTACTCTTTAGGAAGACATCCATGGATTTGACGAATCGATCACAGTTTTTTTTCCACAGATCACACGGGGGGGCCCGTGGCGCATTGGATAACATCTGGCACACAGACCGAGAGGTACCGAGTTCGAGCCCCCGTTGGGCGGATAATTATGTTTTTAGGCTGCTATTAGCGCCGTTGTATTGCAAGCTGTCTGTTCTGTTAGTAGTTAAGATTTAAATTGCATAACATGTAAATGTACAGCGCAGTGCGTTTGTCAGGCGCTTATTAAAGAAAAGATATTATATATTATTTACCCTAACGGCGGAAGGTCATACGCAGTGATTGGTTCGTTAGTTGCTCTTTAACCCACTCGGGCTACCAAGGGGGGGTGGTTGCCACCCCCCTAGGTTTTCTTCATTTCAAACTTTTCCGTATGGAATAAAAATTTGACCTTTTAGGTAGCTGTAGGGGGTTCATTTGCACACGTTTTGAGGTAAAATGTGAGATGATATCTCACACCGTTCAAAAGTTATACCCAATATACCCGAGGTACCAGGGGGGTGGATACCACCCCCTAGATTTTCGACTATATCTTATCCGTCATTTAATATTAAGAGACACAAATTATACCATTCTATAGAGGGAATGTGGGGCTACATTTCCATGGTCACTGAGTTGACCTGAGACAACCGGAAGTGCTCAAAATAAATTATAATACGCGTAACATGCGTGAAAAATGGCTGAATGGAAGGACTCCCCCCTTAGTTTTTGTCTGTAGCGTATTCATTTGTCTTCCTGGAAGAGAAACAAAGATACCATTCTTTAGAGGGAATGAAGGGCTTCATTTGCATACCTACATCTTTGTCTTGTGAATACCGGAAGTGATCAAAATAAATAATAATACGCGTAATCTGTGTGAAAATGGCTGAATACAGCGTTATAACGTAAACCGATATATATGTATGGATATATATGTATGGATGTACATTTATACTATATAAACATGTGTAGGGATGATTTTGTGTATCTTTTATACATAGATTAGTTTCAAAACACACATAATCTTATATTTGTTTATCCAAAAAGTACAAAATGTACGCAATAATATACAATATTGCTAATTAATGGGTCCCGTTGTTAAAAGTGATGTAATTTCGAGGTGCATTCACATAATGTACAACTAAATATACCATTCTGTGCAGAAATGAATGCTGAATCCAATGCTGTATTACAAGTTATGATATGTAAAACCAAACACGAAATCCAGGGGGTAACCACCCCTTGGTAGTCCGTGTTACAAAAAAAGCTTGGTAGCCCTAGGGTTAAAGACTCCTTCTTTCTCCAGGCTTTGGGCTGGCACGAAACAATTTCGGACAGTGTCAAGCTTATCTCCAGTGACAAGTAGCCGTTCCGCTTTTAACAGCATCTTAACTCTTATTATTATTATTTTTCGTTTATTGGCACACAAAAAACAGCTGACACACCGCAACTTGTATTGCAGGCTGTCTGTTCTGTTAGTAGTTAAGATTTCAATTGCATAACATGTAAATGTACAGCGCAGTGCGTTTGTCAGGCGCTTCAATAAAGAAAAGATTATTATTGTTATTATTATTAACTGATTACAGCTAGTTCAAAAGAATAATAAAGATAGAATCAAAATCAAAATATAAAACTAATATTAACAGGAAGATTCAAACGATAGAATTTAGTGTCAAATGGTACATTTTGACAAAGACTCTCAGATAATATTATTGGTACCAATTTCCGGTAAAGGACACGAGGTATAAAATTTCTTTTGTCCTTAAAGGGTAGTACATAATCATGAGGTCGGGGCCGCATTATATAATTTTTATTGGCGTATGTCAGTAGGTGGGAAAAGCTCTTCGAGGGCTGTTAAAGTCTCCCTCCTCCTTTCTCTTACTTTGGGACGGGCACTACCAGAGTTGGCGGAGTTAAATGATTGGATCGACCGTTTAGCGACGTCTTATGGCAAGAAAAGCCGTTGACGTCGACAGAAACGATTGGAACAGTTCTCACCGTTCCTATAATTATATGGCATACTACAGATCCACGAATCTATAGTTAAATGATGGTTAGTTGCTGTATAACGACACTGTGTCATAACAAAGATGATTAGCGTCGCCCTCCTCCTTCCTCCAGGCTTGGGACTGGCACACCGCAGGTAGCATAGTTGCGGTGTTTGTTGAATGATTCTTTTAAATGATACGACGATGATTTGTATAGCGCCGTAACAGAACCGAAGTCGAAAAGAACAAAGGAGGATATGCGAAAAACCTTCGCGCAGTGACGAATATATAATGAGAGTTGTAAACGTTTTAAAGGTGTCTAACTTGTGCATTAGATTTTAGTATGCTTTGCCGTTGACGTTTCGACCTTAGTTGAACCATGAGGCTGCAAAGAGCGGTAAACCGATGCCGTCGATGAATATATAATACTGGTGGGAATCGTTTTGTCTAATCAGTGCTATAAATTATTCATTTTGTGAATCTACAATTCTACAGTAATTAGATAAACCTAAGTTTAAACGCTTCGGCGTGAAACTCCAATTCAAGTTCGGGAGCGCCTCTGAATAATCTGGTAGGGGCTATAACAAGTGTTCAAATAGAATACAATACAATACCGTTTCTAGTGTTTAGCGACATCTTTCGGCAGCTAATTTAGCCGTTGACGTATGGATTAAACTTCACATCCTACGAATCTATAATAAAACGCTTAAACGCGGTTGATTTATATAGCATCGTTCAGGAGCTTTTTAAAGGTGTTGTAACTGGTATTTGTTTGGTTGGGCAATTTGTTGTTTAACGACACAACAAAGATGAATAGCGTCGCCCTCCTCCTTTCTCCAGCCTTGGGACTGGTTCTACCACAGGTGGCGATGTGGTGGCAGTGGATTATTCAAACTGGTTTTAAGTATTTCATGATTCATGTATTTCATGATTTATTGTTATTACCAGTATACATTAGAATTACTTCTATGTGTTATTTGACATTGTATTTCGAATTTTCGATTTTCCATTGTGCACTTACTTACATACTTAGTTAGTTAGTTATTTACTTACTTAATTACTTACTTACTTACTTACTTACTTATTACTTACTCTCTTACTTACTTACTTACTTACTTACTTACTTAACTTACTTACTAACTAACTTACTTACTTACTTACTTAACAAGTCATGACTTCTTTCTTCTTCTTTAAGTTCTCTGCCCTTCGGCAGGTTCCAACTTCCAATGACGCCACTCTTCTCTGTGCTGTGCTTTTCCTTTAATTCGCTGTAATCGTAATCGTAATCGTAATCAAGCATTTATATAGCGCCACTCAAAACAGAGGCGCTCCCGACCCGAGCCAGTCTCTTCACTGGTAAAGGGAGGTTTTCAGGCGCTTGCGGAACTGGTCAAAAAAAATAGAAAAAGGTCAGTCCTGAGGGACTGAGGTAACTGGTTCCAGCTATTGGGACCAACAATAGCGAAACTCCTAGACTGGGCCGTAGAAGTACACCCGCGGGACAACCAAGTAACCACGGACCGAGGACCGAAGGGAGAAACGACTGTGCAGAGAAGATACTGGGGTACAAAAGGCCCTAAGATAGTGAGGTGCAGACCCAGCAAGACAGCTACGCATGAGGGGACAGACCTTGAATTGCTGTATCCATCGGCCATCCATCCCAGCATCATCTGCCTCGGTCTTTCCCTCCCTCTTTTCCCTACCATTCTCCCTTCTATGATTTCTTTCAGGAGGGAGTCTCCTCTTAATACGTGCCCCACCCAGTTCTTCTGTCTTTCTCTTATTGTTGTTATTACTTATCGTTTTTACTCAACCATTTAGGACTGTCATAAGTTAACTCTTGCTTAAATGCCTAATGAGAAGTTACTCTTGTTAACGAGTTGGTGGAATTTAATTATGCAAACACTCGAAAAAAAAATCAAACAAAAAATGGAACGTTTCACTGAATTATTACCAACAACGTATTTCACATGATAATATAGTTGCACATGAGTCCACAATTTAACATATCCGTCTTCTTACATCATGTTGCGGGTTGACTGTCGAAAAAATAAAGCTGACTGTACACGCGTTTGAACCAACTGTACACATAATTAAAGTATACGCATATTGCTACATCACTGATGCAAAGTCTTTCGCTAGGTGGCGTGCATATCAGTTCGGTTTCATTACAAAGACGCTTCACCTCGTACGCCAAGTTTTATATTTTCGTCAAATTTGTAATATGAAGCTTGTAGAGCAAAATGCAGATATACAGAGAATTTTTTTATATTATTTAGTCATAAAGCAAATCAAAATCCAACGCTATAAGATGAAATTTGAGCGTAGCAACAGATTTGTGTAAGTGGCGCCTCTAGCGAATGCAACTGACCAAATTGTAGCATACGTCAATATAACTGAAAAAAATCAACTGTTCAAATGTTCATGAAATTTTTAACTCACCGAAAATTGAAACTTTATAAAGAAATTACAAGCGCTGAATTCTTTACATCTCAAATGCAAATGCTGCGCTGCATATACGCCTTTCGTAGACACCGTAAATTACGCAGGCTTAGGCAACAGAAATAGTCTTATACCTAAATTTTACAGAGTTGACAGCTGATAAACATAACAGTGGGACATTATATTCGAAGCACAAAATTTGCATATTCATAATGTCATGTAGCAAAATTTCTCATAAGCTATCAATGACTCGTCCTGTCATGCAGTGGCGGTTTCGAACCTTACCTATTGACCCGGCTAGCTGCATTGGTTACAGGGTAGATCCCATGCGACCCTGTGGCTGATGTTGCCGGTTGGTACGCTTATTTCAGAGATTTAAATTTACCCTAATCTCAAGCGATTACTTTTTAAGGACCTTGGGCAAGTCCTTAACGTCAGAGGTCATAGCAGCCAAAGGACGTCGTTAAACAATTGGAATCATCATCCTTAACGCATAATTGCTGATGATGTTCATTTACGTGAGAAATGCAAAGTTTGATGATGATGATGATGATGATGATGATGATGATGATGATGATGATGATGATGATGATGATGATGATGATGATGATGATGATGATGATGATGATGATGATGATGATGATGATGATGATGATGATAATGATGATGATGATAATGATGATGATGATGATGATAATGATGATGATAATAATAATAATAATAATAATATGTTACGATGTTACGATGATTATGATAATAATAATAATAATAATAACAATAATAATAATAACAACAGTAACAGTAGCAGTTATTATCTTACAGACAAGAAGGAACTCTTGCTTTCATAGACATCGCAGTAGATTAAAAAAAATTACATAATAACGCAAATCGTTATCTACATAGCTGCACCACACGAATAACACTCGTAATTTTTTTACAATAAATTACACCTCACCTCGTTACATTACTTTACATCTGAAATTGCGATTAACAATAATTAATGCACATGTAGCGCAATAAGAAATATCCCTTGTCATCATCACAGCCTATCAACTTTGAAAAGCCCGAACACCAAGATTCGAACTCGTATACTTTCTCCAATGATTTTTCAATACGCTAGTTTATCCTAAGCTATTCTATAAACCGTAGGCCTAAAAATTACGGAATTTACAACAGCGTAATAAAATTACCCATTCACGTCACACACAGTAATCTTGCGCTACATGAAAAAGCGGCAAGCCTGTACAGTTGAGGGCATATTTATAATGATAATGCCGGCCCTCCTGTTTTTTACTAGGCCTCTCTATCTCGGCCACGAAGTTCAAATCCGTTGCGTCGTGAATTGCGTGAAGCTAATCTAAAACGTTTGTCATGGACATTCCATTTCGCTGTCACAGAACCCAGTTCGTAATGTAGTTTAGCTCTCCGAAATATAATTACATGTTCCGCCGCCCAGAACCGAATTCGCAGTATAGGTTAGATCTCATGCATATTGTTACCCAACAACGCGACGTTATACATACGTTAAGTGTATCAAATTTTTAAAACATCGATACAACGAGTCCTGAGATGCGGTCAAAGGTTAATATTTCGCACCCTATACTCATTTTTTTACCCCATAAACGAACGAACAAGTAAAGTTTTTCGTACCAAGGTTCAAGGTTCAAAACGAGTCAATGGTAGGTCCACAGATATCGCAGAACAATCGAATTTAAATATGGAACATTACGTCATAAACGCTTTGACGTTAGACACTATAAATAGCTGAACAATGGCAGAAAATGACCGAATTACGCAACCCGATGCCATAAATAGCTCTGTGACGGAAATATTAAGAGACGACAGCTATAAATATACCTGATACCTGCTATAAATAGCTGAACTAAACATGTTTTCAAAGTAAGAAATTATTATGCAAGCTGTAATGTAATAAGTGGCAATTTTTCTGATGCTTTATATCACACAAGGTTGCCGGACTTGGTTATAGGTTGCAGGCCTAAAGTTGTTAGGCCTTAGTTATAGGTTCCAGGTCTAGTTGTTAGGCCTACGTGACTGACTTAGAATGACGTCGGGCCTAATTACGGGCTCGGCGAATAGGTTTGGAAAGGAGACGATGACGTCATTAGGCCTTGGAAGCTTCGGTTAGGCCTTGAGACTATTCTGAGGTCTTGGAGACTATCTTTGGGCCTGTATGACATCGCTTAGGCCTTGGAGACTGCGTCTATAGGCCTAGTGCTCTTCGTTTAGGCACTGATGACTTCTAGTAGGCCATGAAGTCTATCTTTAGGCATTGATGACTGCTGATATCTTGGGCCTTTACGAATTCTTGTAGGCCATGAAGACTGCGTTTAGACATCCTTTAGGCCGTGGAGACTACGTTTAGACCCTGATGACGTCTCTTGGGCCGTGGAGACTACGTTTAGGCATTGACGAAATCTTCTAGGCCGTGAGGACTACGTTTAGGCATTGACGAAATCTTCTAGGCCGTGAGGACTATACGTCTAGGCCTTGACGACGACATCTTTTAGGCCTTGGAGACGCTGGTCACGTGTTCATCGGGGTAGCTGGCGAGGTGTCCGTTGGAGACGTAAGGGTGTCCTCCATCGATAGTTGCCCCAGACGTGGAGGAGGCAATGGGGGCGAACGGTCCATAGGACGAGGCTGTGACCGACGACAGGCGAGGGTCTCCCACCCCGTTGCTACACCGGAACTGTTCGAGGGCGGCATAGGTCGCGACCTTTAACCCCGGCGACGGGGCGCCCGACTCCATCTTCGGAATGGTGTTGTAGGGGTTGTTGGCTTCACCCTGCGCCCTCAGAACGGCCTGGAAGTCGGACAGGGAGAGGCGCGACTGGGCCCCGGTCATGGCGAGCCTTCGCAGCTGACCCCCGGCCATCGACGGCTGTTGGGGGTGGTCGCCGCCCGGCTTCTGGTAGCGTGGGTCGATCGTGCCTGGAGGGCAGGAGGAGGGCGGAGGGTAGCCGCCACCGTCGAGGAATGTTGAGGGGTTGGTGGGAGGCGGGCGCTGGTGGAGGGAGGGACGGTAGGATGACGTCATCGATTGGCCGTTCAGAGGGGAGAGATCGGAGAGAGGGACAGACGACAGTTGGGAGCAGACGATCGATGACGTAGACATGTCTAGCAGACGAACAGAAAGAACACAGACAGCGTTTATAATACAAGTGGCGCGAATTCATCTCTATACGTTTTTATGTTTAATTATTAAAACTAAATTAATGTTATAATTTTGCGAGAATATTAATTTATTTTAGTAGTATTAATAATAATAATAATAATAATAATAATAATAATAATAATAATAATAATAATAATAATAATAATAATAACAATGGCTAATAATAGTAAGAATAATAATAATAATAACAATAATAATAATGATAATTAGCATCATATATACCTCGGGTAAAAAAAAATAATAATAATAATAGGAACAATAGCAATAATAGTAATAAGTAACAGCAACGTTTATTGATAGTAGTCTAACAGTGGTGAAAATAGCAAAATAGTGATAATACGAACAATAGCGATAATACGAACAATAGCGATAATAATAGCAACACCAACAAATATTAACACTTGAAGTATATAGTAGCTATAGAAAATAGCATTTTTGTCATCACAATCCATCAACATCGTTATCATTTTCTTCATCATCACAAACACCGTTCGTGACTGACATCATCGCTATAGTGCATCATCATCATCATCATCATCATCATCATCGCATTCTTCATCATCATCATACTCCATCATCTTTGCCATCATTTATCATCACCATAAACATCGATCACGCCTGCCATTATCATATTTCTCGTCATCATCATCATCATCCAACATCAAATCCATCATCATGCATCATCGTCATCGTCACAGTGGAGGGACTGCACCGGTCGAAGGCCACACTCGCTCGGTCTTGTATCCGCTCGTACCGGTTCCCTACTGGTACGGACGGAACCGAATGGAGGCGCGTGTCGCCACCTGATTGGTCGGCGCTCAGAGCAAACAGCCAATCGTACGCGTCGCCACACATCACTTGACCGCAACGACTGAAGAGCGGGCGGCACTGCCTTTGATGTCTTTGTCGGCCTATGCCAGGCTCTTTAGCGCTCATCCAAGGAAGAATGGGAGTGCTCCTCGGCACCCACGTGTGTGGGTCCTCCCTGGACTGTGTTCTACGGGGTGGGGGACACTTCGCGGTTGGGGTAAACTCCATCCGGGCAGATTCTGGTCGTCCTCCTCATGTTGGTGACCAGTTACCGAAAGCTCTTCGGAACAGTGGCTCCTGTGGCCAGATGCCAGGCCGCGCCCAATATAGTCATCCTCCTCCTTCTCCCCCCTCAGAAGCGAGAATTGCTTCAGTAAACAATAATTACGGAATTTGAAATGGAGTGAATGCTTTCTCAACTTACTCGATATCACTTAATAGAAGAAGAGGAGGAAGAGGCAACCCTGGAGCAGCCTTGGTTGTGAAGAGTTAGCGCCTACGTTTACTTAGCCTCGCCATAATTATGAGGTTGAGTGGCCAGTCCTCTCACTCGCCGTCTCGTCTTCCCACCGACAGCGCACGGTCAGTGTGCTCATTATGGCTGAGTTGGCTAGGGGTTCAGAGGGTGCAGAAATCTCGAACCAAATTTGCGCCCTAGCGGGGATTTGAACCCCCAACCTCTCAACTGACAGTTATAAGCACGCTAACAACTATACTTTCGAGCACTCCGTTCATAACTAATTAATAATTTTCATAATTTTAAAGCAACCTTCCTAAAACTATTATTTCGTATTTTTTCAAAAGCGTTAATTCATTGTAACTTTCACAGTCTGCTTGCATTTATATAGGCAAATGTTACAGTTAAAAGAGGTGTCTAATTATAATACATCCTATGAGCAAAAGCTGTTCGAATTAAAAAATTAAATGAAGTCGCCAAATATATAGCATCGTTGTCAAACGTTTTACGGGTGTTAAAGGGTGCATGCATTAAGACACTTATATATCGCATTTTTACCTCTTAAAACAGATTGGAAGGTTTTTGGGCGCTGACATCTCCAGTTTTCTAGCAGTGCCAGTCCCAAGCCTGGGTAAAGAAGGGCCAACGCTATTCACGTCAGAGTAACCAATTTAAATTATTTTAACAATAATAATTCTTAATGCTACATATTTTGATTCTATAGTATACTGTACATATCTCCTGAGGCAGTTGTCCCCTTCCTCCAACGTGCCAGCGCCTATATACGGGTATAGGCCTATGTCCGCTCGACGGTTAATATCTTCATGGAAATAAAACGGTAAGTAATAAGGTAGAATAGTGCCAGTCCGAAGCCCGGATAGAGCAGGAGGGCGACAGTAATCAACTGTGCTGTAAACAGTGTCGTTAAATTGTATTCTACAGGCATGTAACTGCATGAGGTATATCTGAATATAATATTCTTCAATCTGAAGAAACGCTTTTACCGATGTTGTAAATTATAATTATGCGCAATAATTTAATCTGTGCAACTTAGCTCAGTGCCACTCCCAACCCTGGATAAAGGAGGAGGGCAACGATAGTGATCTTTGTTATCACACACAGTCCTTAAACTGGAACTACAACTATATATACTACTGCTACTGCTATACTTCTATAATCTATATATACTTGTGCAACTCCGCCACTGCTTGCACTCTGGCAGTGCCAGTCCAAGGCCTGGATAAAGGAGGAGGGCGACGCTAATTATCTTTGTTATCACACAGTGTCGTTAAACTGCTACTATACTCCTTGGCGCAATGTATCCAATCTAAATCCATTTTCTCGCAAACTGGAACAATAGGTTTGAGTCGTCAACGGCCAAATTAATTAAAACTGCCAAAAGATATTCCTCAATAACTGAAACAAAATCCCCAAGTATTGGCCAATGCTGTGGTATATAATAATACTAATAGACTCAGAATAAATAAATCAGCACTCTCCTTGGACACCTTTGAAACCATTCTCGCTGAGAAATATATTTTCATCGACGTTATAGCGCCTTACAATGGGTATGGGTGGCTGTTGCTGTTAGAAGATGTCGTTATAAACTTCAAAGACTGAAAACCAATTTTCCGTAAAATTAATGTCATACGCATGGATATTGTAAGTTTTCGTGTTATCACACGTGTGAGTGTGGTAAATATTTCATTATTGCCACATGTGTGAATATACTGTTTCACTTGTCATAAAGATTTGTGACTTGAGATGGCACTGCAAGTCCTCTGATATACTTAGTCACTGGAACCTATAATTAATCACAACTTGAGACTATAATACCAATGATGCAAGGAGGCTAATGTTTAGCTCTTGTGGGAGTAAGAGGGTTTCTATATATAACCGCTGAGATTTATTTAGGCGTATTATAGTATAGGCTATATAAAGGCTATATAAAGGATCCTGAGTGCCCGAGTGGGTTGGTATCCCGCTCGTCACGACGGCGCCCTGGGTTCGATTCCGGGTCGGGTCGGTTTATCAGAGATTAATTTCTCGGATCTTTACTGCGGGTGGCTCGGTCGCAATATAAACGTGGAGTACAATACAATACAATACAATACAACACATTACAATACAACTGGGGCGCGGTGGTTTGGAGGTATGTTCGGTGCCTTGCAGCTGGAGGGTTGCGGGTTCGAATCCACCTCAAAGTTGCCGCGTATAGGGACCCTGGGCAAGTCCTTCACTCGCAATTGCTCATGCGCTTCGGCGTGAAACTCCGATTCAGTGTCCGCGCAGTAGTCGGGGAGCGCCTCTGAATGGGAAATCTGGTAGGGTACCTTCAACACCTTTTTAAATGCTCTCTGTTGGCCGTATAAGTAAAATAGCCGCGCGGAGTCTTTAATGGATTTTTAACAGTGGAAATTACCAGTTCTAGTAACGTCAACGATTTCTTTTTGACACAGGATGTCGTTCAATTGGCATCCAGCCACCATCCATTGCTTAGAGCTCTCGCCCTAATTGTAACGCGGTTTCGAGCCTCCTCCTCTGAGATGGTTATTGTGTTGATGATGATGATGATGATGATGATGATGATGATGATGATGATGATGATGATGATGATGATGATGATGATGATGATGATGATGATGATGATGATGATGATGATGATGATGATGATGATGATGATGATGATGATGATGATGATGATGATGATGATGATGATGATGATGATGATGATGATGATGATGATGATGATGATGATGATGATGATGATGATGATGATGATGATGATGATGATGATGATGATGATGATGATGATGATGATGATGATGATGATGATGATGATGATGATGATGATGATGATGATGATGATGATGATGATGATGATGATGATGATGATGATGATGATGATGATGATGATGATGATGATGATGATGATGATGATGATGATGATGATGATGATGATGATGATGATGATGATGATGATGATGATGATGATGATGATGATGATGATGATGATGATGATGATGATGATGATGATGATGATGATGATGATGATGATGATGATGATGATGATGATGATGATGATGATGATGATGATGATGATGATGATGATGATGATCCAAGACGGATTTCAACGATTCAGAAAACATGCCAACAAACAAGCAGGCTCTATGGGACAAACCCTTTTTGGAACAGACTGTCAAGAGATTGCTTCAATGGACTAAGCAGATGGTCGTCTGATCATGCAGCAAGTGCGTGATATGGCGTGCATATGCCGTTAAGAATGTCCTTCTTGTACTAAGTTATTTGGAAAAAAGAGATCTCAATTTCGGTCGGCCATTTTGGAAAATCGCCGACTAATGAGATCATGGGTTAATCTGCGATGGCCCTATAGTCGAAACATTGCCCCTAAATGTGTATGTTTGGACACCAAAATAACGATTCTAAGTGAACTAGAAGCCGAAATATTGAAAATCTCAATTTTTCGTCGGCCATTTTGGAAAATGGCCGACCGATGAGACCGGAGCTAATCTGCGATGGCCCTAGTGGAATCATTGCCCCTAAATGTGTATGTTTAGACACAAAAATAACGATTCTAAGTTGACTAGAAGCCGAGATATTGAAAATCTCAATTTTCGTCCGCCATTTTGGAAAATGGCCGACCGATCAGACCGGGGCTAATCTGCGATGGCCCTATTGGAATCATTACCCCTAAATGTGTATGTTTAGACACCAAGATAATGATTCTAAGTGAACCAGAAGCCGAGATATTGAAAAATCTCAATTTAGGTCGGCCATTTTGAAAAAAGCCGCCATCTTGAATTCTAAGGGAAATTTCGAATGCCTCCCCTTCTTAAAATGTTCTCTTAGGTGCCAACTACAACTGTGCAAAGCGGCAATCCGTGTTCAAAAAATGCAGTATACTGACCAAATTTGTCTTGTACCGCTTCTACTACCATACAACACCGCGCGATTGAAAGCTGTCTCGTCACCACACGCCAGCGACTGGCTACATGCCTTACCAATAACAGCATGTGGGTTGAGACTGGACAACGAGGACGTTCGGGTGGCGGTCGGCTTGCGCCTTGGGGCCACAATATGTGAACCACACATATGTGCTTGTGGAGCCCGAATCGATGCCAGAGGCAGCCATGGCCTGTCCTGTTCTCTCGGCTTCGGCCGAATTGCCAGACATAACACAATCAATGACATTATACACCGCTCCCTTTCGAAGGCAGGGATTCCATCAATAAAGGAACCACCAGGTCTACTACGCACAGACGGCAGAAGACCAGACGGCCTGACAATGATTCCATGGCGCGCGGGTCGTCATCTGGTGTGGGATGCGACGGTTGTAGATACCCTTGCACCATCATACATCCAGGCCACGGCAGCGACGGCGGGCGCGGCAGCCGAGATCGCCACGGACAGGAAAATGACCAAGTACAATGCACTCTTAAACACGCACTTTTTCGTGCCTCTAGCTCTCGAGACCTTAGGTCCAATTAACACCACTGGCCAAAACTTTATATCAGATCTAGGTCGTAGTCTGACGCTGTCCACAGGAGACACCAGAGAGACCTGCTTCTTGCTGCAGCGTCTCTCTATAACTGTCCAGCGGTTCAACTCGGTGGCTTTCCGCGGCACTTTAGCGGAGCCAGACCTTAGAGAGATGTGACACTAACGGCACTTATGTCGTTCATTTTAGACAGCTACTGCATCCTTGCTATTGTAGCTTTCAGTATTGATGTTGATTGATGGAGAGAATAAATATTGTTATAATAATAATAATAATAATAATAATAATAATAATAATAATAATAATAATAATAATAATAATAATAATAATAATAATAATAATAATAATAATAATAATAATAATAATAATAATAATAATAATAATAATAATAATAATAATAACATAATAATAAAACGAAAGAAACCAGCCAACTTTCTCAGCGCATTGCCATCATAATTCAACCCTTTAACGCCATAATATCCTTCCAAGACACTTCTGCTGCCCCGGATCTTGACGAGCTTCAATCGTTCCAGAATGTTTTTTGTGTCTCCGGATACTGCTTTAATTCCTGAGGGATCGGAGGTACCTCGGGCAAAAAAATAATAATCTAGTAACAAGTTTAAAATGAGCATCATCGTTGACTTTTAGCATCGCTTACCATTGAAATCGTTCTTGTTATTTTTCGACTTGCTCTTTCCGACGCCCTTTTGCTTTCGTTTTCTCGTCTGTAGGCCTTCTTTTTTCATCGACAGAGGTCGCGGAGTCTGCAGTGACAGAAAACGTTACAGTTATGGCAACAAAAACAATAAAACAGCAGCAAAAAGATAGCAACAACAACAATGGAAGCCAATAATTGAAATGAATATATAAATTGACAAATCAATAAATCACTGATTCAATCAATCAATCAGTATAAAACGAATGAATGAGTGAATCAATCAATCAATGAAAAATCAGTAAATCAAATGATGAGCGATTGAATGAAAGACAAATTGATTGATAGGTCCATTAATTCCATCACTTGGTTTATTGATTTACAGATCTATTGATTCATTTATTAATCCATACAATCATTGATTCTTTGTATTACATTATTGGTTTATTGATTGATTGATTGATTGATTGATTGATTCATTGATTCATTCATTCATTCATTCATTCATTCATTCATTCGTTCATTCGCTAAATACTGATTCATCGATCCATTGACGAGAATCCGCCATTGGACATCCCGAGTTCCCCTATAAAATTATGGCATCGCAAAGCATCCCATGTCACCTGGAAATCAACTTTCTGACCAATTTCCAAGCGATCAATCCTTCGCCGGGTTTCACACAGCGCTAGAAAACTCGCTTCAACTCGACACACTTCTTACGCGAACTCTACCAGCGTGTCGCGCATGCGCAAAATGGCGACCGGTCGTAAGGAGGCCGTTTTGAAAAAGCGGTCGTTATTTGCTCTCAGGGGTTGAGGCTGGACGTTGATAACAGTCTCCTTTGTTTATTCGTCCTCAGTGATTTATATAATCAAAGCTGCGTAGCGTATAGTACGGGGGGCGAGAGCGCGTCACGGACCGCGTAGATAAATTAACGCCGACCCGTCTACCTGACAGCGCACGGTTGACTCTAGGACCTACTTGAGTCGGAGTTTCGAGAGGCGAACCTGGTTGATTTATGGGCAGGCTCTACCCCCCCCCCTCCCCGTCGGCCAGTCGGAGTCTCCAACTTTCTTCAGACGACTTCAGTCCATCAGGACCCCGTCTCTCTCCCTCTCCGTCTCTCTCCCTCTCCGTCTCTCTCCCTCTCTCTCTCTCTCGTGGAAGGACAACGCGGTTGTCCGATACGAGGCCCAGCAATTAATAAAGACCACTTGTTGTCAAATGCAATGACTTTCCCGCGCTAGCGCCACCAGGAGACAAACACTGACGTATGTATACACACATAAATATACATCTATACATAATATACACGCATAAATATTGCAATGATATACATGTATACATATACGTGAAAACTAACAAGGGGCGTTCGTAATGTGTATATATGCATATATTCGCGTATATATATAATATATATATATATATACATACATACCCATAGGTATATAATGTTATGTATTATGTGCAAACAAGAGAACATAATTATGCACATGATATATACATGATAATCACATGACAACGAACGATATAATGATATGATATATGTCGGCCAGGTTTGGGTCGGGAGAGACCTCGAAGGGCGCTATATAAATTTCGTCTGATTGATTGATCATGGACACATGATATATATGCATGTACTTATGTGTGAATGTGTGTATGTATTTGCAATTGTATACGTATAAATCAGATTCGACCTCCATGGTAGAGAGTGACATGGGGAGACAATCTCGTCCCCATCCCCGCCCCGCAACAAGTAAGTCTTCCCCGTCCCCGCCCCATCCCCGCAGGTTTTCTCCCATCCCCACCCCATCCCCGCAGGACGACAGCACATTCCCCGCAAAAGTTTACACCAATTAAAATTTAAAAATAACATATTTCAGCTTACAAAGCTATTTGTATTGCTGACTGCATTAGTCTGTTATTATCTTATCGACAGTTTGCATTAACCAAGACTTGACCATTTCTGACAAGAAGACTTCAGGAAATAAGAAAATCTTCTTATCAGTTCTCAAGTTCTTAACATCACCCGGGTTTCTTGCCAGCTCATTCCCCATTACCGCGGTATTACCGCGAGAGTAAACCCCATTACCGCGGTATTATCGCAATTGTTGTCCCCATTACCGCGGGATTTACCGCGGTTACCGCGGTTTCCCCGCGGGGAAATTCCCCATGTCACTCTCTACTGCATGGGAACATATTGAGTGCCGTGCCTTTTAGAATATTTTCTGCACTGACGT